>DWKW01000049.1:0-24002 GCA_018250115.1 Doberes anticus | reverse complement strand
TGCCGTAAAGCAGCAGTGTGAGAACTGCTGTGTTTCGGTTTGAAGGGTGTAGTTAGGCAGACGACACTGGACGGGAGACATTCCAACGTAGTCCTTAGGAGTAGCAATGCATCCACACACAACCTCAGGTGTGGATGTCCATGGGCTGCCGAAACCACTTAACATCAGGTGGCCTGCATGCTCGTTTGCTATTATGGGCTATTCATGGGCTGCAGCGACCACTTAACGTCAGGTAGCTTGCATACTTGTTTGCTTTTCCGTTTGAGTAAAAAACTTCTGAGTTCTATGTGACAACATGATTTTAATTTAGTATTGGTTAAATGGGTACAATTCTTGTCCTTATTTATGAATTAGACCCCAAATTGAACCTTGTCAGAGATTATTGCAAATGCCAAGAATAATACAACACGGAAAAAATATACACAAGAAATATGTCGTTGAGGTATTCCGTTATCGCCAAAGTTCATTAATCACTGGAGCTTCGCCTACCCCGGCTTCCACTCGCATTACGAAGCAGGAAGTGTGAGGAAAATCTATTTCGATCATCCATTCAAGTGCCGTACGGTAAACGCCACTGTTCACTTATGCTGAAACCATTCAAATTGTTTGATTTATTTATGGCTACTTCAAGCCAGCATGCATTGTTACTTTGTTTTAAAAAAGGACCTAAGTAGTTAAATTTTGCTGGTCAGCGAATCTACGTTTTTTTACCCGACTACGGCGAAGTAAAGGAAGGGTCAAAATCATTTGACATACTATATTTATACGCATGTATGTAAGTATGTGTGGGAGTTCCATATATTAATTGTAATAATGCAATGGTACTTAGCTGTTTAAAAAACTATAAATGAATAATATGTCCGGGAAATTAAAAAAACTAAGAGACGAAACGTAATACCCCCTAGTCGGGGTTTTGGTTTTCAAACTGGCCCGTATGCCTGTTTGTCAGTCTTTATAACATAAAAAAAACTACATAGTTAACAACTTTATCGAAAGTTACTTTTCCATCCTATAATATGTTTATCCAGTATTGTTTATTATTTGATTCAGTATTAACAGAATTTATAAACGTCAGTTAAGTTTTAACGCGTTTGTGAAATTGATACTTCAATAGATAACAAATTTCTTACTTAGCATTACTTTTGTAGCACAATTTTCTGTAAAAATCAAATACCTTTATTTAGTTCTACAACAATATTAAATAGTAACACCAAAATGTGGCACTTTTATTAGTGTTCCTATTCTCATCACCAACACGATACAGGGCAGTGAAATTCATTTCGTCTCATAAATTTGTCGCCTTTCATCAATAAATCCGACGGTTGATTTATTGACAGGCGCGTCCTATTCTCAACAGATTCGATATAATTTGTTAGCCAAATAATCCGGGATTTTGATGTGGACCCCACGACACTATAAATAAAAGCATTTGCAATAAAGGGAAAGGAACAATTACCGTCAGTGTAGTCGAACGAGCTAAATTTCACCCACATTATAGCAAATAATAGCAAACAGTAGGCAATGTGCTCGTCACCCTACCGCTTCCCGTCGATATGTTACGCCTTAAATCCCCTTTATATCTAAATGCACAACGGGACATAGAAAAAAAGCTACAAATAAAAGCTTGGAAGCGTTGGGGCCGAAGCTGACTACGTAATAATGTGAATATTTATGTCGTGGGCACGTGCTGATTTGCAGTAATGGGTACAAGAAACTCGCATATCGATAATCATGCACTTATATAAATCTGTACCCGCATTATTGTCCCTTGAATTTACAACTATGGGTGTATTTTTTATTGCCTCCATTATATATACTTGATAATATATTGTCACTATATTTAATTCTTTTATAAATATAATGGAGATGATAATGCAGCATCTTCAGCTTATTAATGTCCCACTACTGGATCCGTGCTGTTTTTATTACCGCCAAGTACAACTTATTCAAAGAAAAACAATAAAAAAATTAAATAGTTATTTTTCTACAACGTTCCAAAACCACGATACTTGAAAATTTTTACATGAACGATGAAGCATAATTATGTTAACTAAGGAATACGAATAAGTCTTAATAGGCTGATGAAGAACAGAATATTATTTTTCATGTGTATGACGTGTATTGATCTAGAAACTATCTATTTCTAATTGAACTTATATTTGAAAAAGTAATTAATATCGACTATTTAAATTTAGACGCATCTGAAAGCAAAGCAGTTTTATTTTAGAATTATTATCAGTTGACCTGTTTGTTCGCCAATCACACAAAAATTGCTGAATAAATTTAAGGGGGGTTTGCACAGCATAAAACCTTAAATTTAAACTTAAATATTGCCATGTGTTTAAATAAGATCACTCAAGTATAACTTGACCTTAAGTTTAACCTCTGTGTAGTGTGTAATCGTATAATTCGGAAGTCAATTAAAATGCAAAAAAATATTTTTATACAGCATGCACTCATATTCAGCAACAACGATGCGTACAAAAGTCTAGTGTATAAATAATATTATAACCATTCAACCAATTTTAGTAAATATGATGTATGATCAAATAAAGCGAGGTATAATATGTTTCAGTAATTATTGATACATTAACTAAGCATACACTTAATTACCTACTGAATTATGTAAATGTAGAGTTTAGTAGGTCTATTGATAAATCACTCAAGCAGAATTCACATCAAATTAATATCATTAGGTATTTGAAATAGCAAATGAGTACGATATTAAGAAAATCTTATTGCAAACCGTAAAGTTTAGAAAATTCCTTTATACAATAGACAATACACGTTCCACAAAAGAAGGTAATCTAATTTTTAGGGTAGGTTTAGTGTAGAGTATGGCGGGGACACGTTTGCCCCGAGGGACGAAGTCTACAGTACGTCTCTAAGTCTATTAAGACGACTTGCTGCATTCCCGAGGGAGACCGACCGCTCGAGGGCAGAATGATAGTAAAACATTTTTTGCTGGGAAAAAGCACCTGCACAGACAAATTGAGAAATCCCAGCCAATCTATAGCCAACGCCACTTTGTACTTTCGCTATAAAGATATCTGCAGTACGAAAACAATTAGTTTCGTTGTCGATATTAAAACTGGGAACCCCATTGAAATAAAGATAGCTGAAACAATGACTTCGAAGAAAATGAGGCGCCTGGTTTTAAATTGCAATCGTTTGGGACTTTCGGATCGTTTAGAAATGCTAAGCGGACAAAGAAATGAAAATATTACTCGACCTGATTTATAGTATCATACCTATAAAAGGAAATTGCGGAATGTAAACTGCGGTACAGTTTTATAGGTGGACTTATCCGACAGATGTAAGGACATTCGGCGCCTCGGGGGACGCAGGGGACAATATAACAATGTTAGCGAAGTTCAAGCAAGGCCGAGAGCCATCGTCGGGGCAAATTGTGACCGTAGGGTCACCGCTAGACTATTTACCCGGCCAAATTACTCCCACCGAGGTAAATACTACGCACGTTATTTAATAAACGGAGCAAATTTGTGCCGCAACAATTTAGTTAGCCGTTTTGTCTTAAACGACTAGTCATACAGCCTACAAGTAAGCGATATATGTATTATTTTATAAAAATACATTATTAAGTGTCTCTTAATTTAAACATAATTCTGTTACAATTAAAATATCATATATATTGAAACTGAACTAGTAATTACTATTGCGAATGTTAGATTTATGCAAATAATTTGAATTGGTGCATTCCACTGCTGCATTCTATTGAAAAACGTGAGTATTAATTTGATTTCTCAAGAAATTGTTGTCTTAGTTTTTGAATCGCAGTTTTGTTGTTTTACGCTGTATGAAGAGTCCTCCAAAGCAAGTAAAACAAAAGACTGACAGAATTATGAATACCATAACAGTAGCCCATGCACCATTAACAGACAAAATTATTGCGTCGCACAAGAGGATAAACCATTCTATAATAGAAATGAGTTGTGAATGTAGACGGGAGAGCGGCTAAATTGATTTGGACTGGCCGCAACAATAATTAGAATCGTATGATGTATGATCCGCGGCGGCCATATGTCGTTGTCTGTTTGTAATCACAGTTGCTGCGTACCGTTTTCCATTATTGCTTATTATGCTTATGCTTATCTACTATAGCCAGGACTTTATCTCACATAAATGACTAACTACGTGGGTTTAGGCCGTAGTCCACCACACTGGCCAAGTGCGGATTAACGTCAATCTCAAAAGATATGCAAATTTTCCTTGTATCCATTAAAACCGAATTTTTAATGTAATAATTTAAATAATAATGTACCCAAAAATTTCATTTCTCACTTAATCGCTACAAATAAAATAGGTACTTTTTAAAAGTCTGATATAAACTGACAATATAGGATGGTGACAGAGCTTGAACCAGGAAGCGTTCAGGATTAGTGAACAGACTATTGTCTTTACTACCTCGAATGTATCGTTGTTAAGTCGAATAGCAGTTTCTATTTTAAAGAACGAGTGATTAAATTAATATAATATGCTTGCGTGTGAGCGATTCTGGTGTGGTTTTGGGAGGTTTTGAAAAATACACCATTAGTATATTGTTGACTACTTAATTAGTTGACTAACTTATTATTAGAATTAAGAACACCATGAAAACTGAAATTATAAAACAATAACATAACTGAAGAGTAGGCTGATAAATATAAAAAAATACTTAGAGATTAAAAACATTAAAAAAAAATCTTAAAGAAAGAAAAATAACTTTAAAAATTCTTTCTGAATCTTATTACGCTGCAGTTGTTCAGTTCTGATCAGGAATGAATAAATTTCCCTATTTCACATTTTAATTCTACAGTATATTGTCCATGTTATGATGGTCGATCGAATATGATATATGAAGCATGAACGGCAGTAATTTGAATTAAGGTTATATTTAATCGAAAATTAAAACGGCCAAGAAAATATGAAACGAAATAAAGCCTCCTTTAATGGGTTAACCACTGGCAGCAGCAATGGGAGCAATGAGTGAACCACTTTGTTCTAACCGTACGATTCTATCATACTTTAATGTTGCGAAGACTGACATAAAAAGAAATACCAACAGTTACTTTAATATCTCCTATTGAATAGCATTAAATATTCACATGATGATGAGTTCATTGAAATTTGAATTAGAAATGATAGTTATTTATAAATTGTATCCATATAATCCTGAAATTATTATTTTTATTTTTATTTAATTTTGATCATTGGTCTTCGATCGCGCCCGGGTGGACCCGTCGAAACACTAACGGGGCGCTTGCCACCTGACTGGAGTCTTCCGCGCCCAGTGAAGACGGATTGCACAACACAAATAATACACAAGCTTCAAAAGGCACGAGTATGTAAGTGCAGCAAGTGATGCTATTGTCTACAATTATCGTTATGTCTCGCTTGATGTGTACTTTTTTTAAAAAGACGCATCGTAATATTTTCCTTTGTATTTGTTCTCTTAGTTCAGAAAATATTTCTTTAATCGAACCAGCTAATAAAGTTCACGTTCATCGTCGTTCCGTTCGATACGTTCGACGGGGCAAGAACAATAATCTTTTGTGATTCAACCCCCGGGCGTGTTCTGTTTTTCGTTCGAGCAAAGTATTTTTAGTTTACCAGATTGTCATTACCGGTTTCAATAAGTAGTAGTATTAAGTATTTTTCACGGCTGGTCTTCCTCCAACTGAGGCAAATAAAATATTCTACTAGGCTTCAACACGGATTTGAATTAGTAAAAGAAAAGTGGCAGGAATTGTAAAAATAATTTCAATACTAGTAATTCTGATAAGCATTTATGAAACAAAAAAAGCGAACTAAACAATCATAATTTTATTAAAACCAGTTTTTGTTAAGACTGCGCAAAGTACTTTAGGTACACTTTTTATGATCTTATTTTAACGGATGAATGTAAACGTAAATTTTATGATCTTCAATAAATTATGTCAATTATTACTTTAAATAATAACATGCAGATATAAAATATATTGGAAAATTATTAAGAAATCACAATCTTATTATTCTCTAATCACAAAATTCGCGGATGTTTTTTTTAATATGACATGTAAAAGTTTCAGTATTAAACCAGCTGCAACGCCCTACAATGACTGCAAAAGTTTATGAGGACAGATGGAAGTACCTACATATGCATATATCTGGCTGTTTGTTATTCAATCACGCATAAACTGTCGATCGCATATTTTACTCTAAATTTGTGATGCCTAACCCCTTATTAAATTGACTTATTTGAATCCTAGACAAGAACTAGATTTAAACGCGATTGAATAAGCAGCACTTTAGATTCAACTAGACCTCTCAATTGTACGTGCCGTCATATACTTGCGAGATCAATTAAAAAGGCAACGATCTTTATCACTCATTTGCAATGACAACATTGCCCGCGAAAGTCTAGATACAAATACTTCATCCATTAAGTGGTAACCAACCAACTCGTCTCGATTGAAACTTCAATTGAAAGTTTTAAGCATGGAATGGTATATCGACAATCTTATTACCCCGCTAACAGCTTTCGATAAATCACCTCGCTTACGTCAATGGACAGCCGTGCCACTACTCGCAAATACCCTAATTTAGTAGCGAATTAGGCGAGAACGCCTATTATTTTATACGGAATCCGAGGGCTGAATTAGCAGGTTCGACGTTTTAATTTACAACGCCCCATTAATTCCATTACGATGCCAATATCCCTCTTTATCGATTCACGTTCAGTAATCCGTGTCGTAGGTTTAATTAAATTAATAGCTTAAATGCATTAACGCTAGCCCACTACTGGACATTGGTCATGGTCATGGACACTCCACAACAAATGTCAATCGAAACAAAATCCTTTTTGGGTTGGATAAGTGGTGATGGGGAGCTCTTCTGAAGAAACCCGACCTTTTAGCAGAAAGATCGGGGAATGCCAGATTTCTACCCACCAAATCGTCCTTAGTAGCCACCCAACGCCTGTAGTTGGGTTCAGGGATCTGCTAAAGATCGTACCGATATGTACATTGAGATGTATCCATAGGACCCATCACTAGAAAATTGTTTATCCATTGTGGCTTGAGCTAATCGCGGACAAACATTTTATGACCAGTGTATTAGACATAGCTTACTTCATTGATAAGCTACTCGTTTATAAGACGAGGTTACCTGGCGAGGCACTCCATTGAAAAATTAGAGGTGCATGTTTGGATTTGAACGCGGACATTAGGCTAACACTGCTTGCATATGTCAAAGGTAATGTAGATACATAGATATATTATGCAATAACCACATTTTAATTTTAAATAATGTATTAAGGACTCATACTTTAATACTGTAAGACACAAACTTGACAAGTTATTAAAGGATCGGTTTTAAAGTTCAGATCAAATATTAATTCGCTGGCGGAGAAATAGAATTGGGTCAGGTTAGGTTAGGTTAGTTTTAGGTTATTATTCATATTAAGAACGGAAATCGGTTCGAAATATTCGGTTAGTCGAGGTTTAGCCAATTTTCTTTAAACTTGGTTTAATCCTAGAGACATGAGACTGTTAGACTTTACTTAATTGCATGGTGAAAATTTGAGTAGCACTACTTATCACAAGTCATATAACATTAAAAATGTATTCTTCGGCGATTATTTTCCAATACCGAATTTC
The DNA here is from genome assembly GCA_018250115.1 of Doberes anticus. Taxonomy (NCBI): domain Eukaryota; kingdom Metazoa; phylum Arthropoda; class Insecta; order Lepidoptera; family Hesperiidae; genus Doberes; species Doberes anticus. Next base: position 16,365 of record DWKW01000049.1, on the reverse strand, counting down.
GTTCAAAAGTTAAAAAATACGTAATGTATAAAATATGTTCGTCATCACTTATTTCGTTACAATAATAGGCTACAATGTTCTGTTTTATATTTAAGTAGTAGCGAAGGAGCTTGTTGGTCACCTGATGTGGACTTTGCTGCCCATGGAATTCCACAACCGCAAATAGGACCGAAGTCCTATCTTGAGTTGCACCAAGGGATAAGTTGGAATGCCTCCTATCCAGTATAATCTGCCAAACTAATTTGAAATTAAAACACAGTAGTGTGGGCACCGCTGCTGTACGGCAGAAAAACGTACAGCGGAAGACTTATCCAATGTAAAAGACTACCACCATAAAATCATTCATTTCTTCCTTAATATTTGTAACACCCATCAACTTTATGTTTCTTAAAATAAAAATAACGCTTCACACTCTCAGCCCCACAGTAGGTTTGAACCTGTGTCGTGGGTGCCATGGACACACACAGAAACAAGCACACAAATACCAAGACCAGGTACAGAAATCTAAATTCATCATTCAAATTTCTGCCCCGCTGGGAATCGGAACCCAGGACCCTCCAAACGGCAGTCCGCACGTTGACCACGGCACCATACGGGTCGTCAAGAAGGTCGTTTGAATAGTCTCTTTATAGGATATTGATTTTGATTACTGATATTCGAAATTTCAATATTGCGTTCTTTGAAAATTCAACCGTTAACGCTCATCTTATCTGAAAGTCTAAGACAAATGGACAGTCGCCTAAGCAGAGCGAGCGCATATCTTTGCTGGGACGTCTTACTCGGCATCATTTAGTGGTGCTTATCGCAGATATTAAACAAACCAAGAGTCGAGTGGACGGACGGGCAACAGGCGAAGCCCACACAGTTAGGCTCAATTTTAAACAATTACTGTTGAGCGAAAGGTAAAGCTAAAAACAAATTATCGGGCGTTCTATAAATCGTGATAGATTACTGCAACTTGCCACTTTTGCATCGGATGCCGATGGGGACATCCGGCAAACCAAATGTTACGCGGACAACCGAGCTGTTAAGAAAAAATTAACGATATATTTATGTCGAGACAATGTCAGTGAAACAATGTATTGCTAACTCCGTCTCGCCAAACCAGTTTTATAAAATTCTCGCTCTCGAAAATGCTTAAGTAAACTAAAAGTTTGTTAAGAAAAGGTTTTTTTTAAACTACTTAATTTTATTGCTCCGATATGACGGATGCTAGATACGGCAAGCAAAATATTTGTCCAACATTCAAGATTTGACTTCAGGTCAACGTTTAGTGCGTCGCATCTTACTCGTAGTCGGCAATGCTATAAATAAATATTATCATGTCGTTATGTTTTTCCGAATCGAATCCATACGTTATTGATAATTGCCTGCACAATAATATTCTACAATCTTAGGACAATACAGCAATGCGTCTGTAGCGTAAGTCACGTCCGATAGTTTGTTTCAGTCTCTAGGCTCAATTTTAAACAATTACTGTTGAGCGAAGGGTAAATGTTTGCCTTCGACTTAGGCCCGTGGATCGCCCACACGCGCGCCTGACAGGTATTCATTACATCCACGATGCACGGCGCAGTCACGGAGAGACGTGGGGATTTTTAATTTTCGAATTTCGTATTCTAGAGGACTTATGGGTGATTTGATGTGAGACCCGAGCCCTGTCTTTGTTAATGATTCTGCCTATAGAATCGAAGGTTATTAGCGACAACAGTACTTGTAGGTCATAGGTCAAAGGACTTTACGTTATCAGAGAAGGACTGGATCAATATTAAACTGTTTGGGCAGAATACACAAGACAGCAGGCACTTCAACTTAGTCAGCCTCCGGAATAGTAACGCTTGAACGTTTGTCCTTAGGTAGGAATTCGATCTTATTTGTGGACATCCATGAGATGCACTGACCTCTTAACTTAGGTGGCCTGCATACTCGTTTTTTATTTCGTTAATGTAGAAAAAAACGGCAATTAGTAATAATATCTGTATGAGTATTTATTATTCGCTTTGTTTTTTATTCTATATGGCTACTCTGGTGCCTTTTTTTTCAGCAAAAACGAATATTGAAAAAATTTGAATACTCTCGAATTCGAGAGCATTAATACCCTAAAAACGTAAGAATTTTCTCATAATAAAATAAGAATACTCAGACAACTTTAATGCAAATTTCCGTCGACGACTTAACACCATAATAATGTTTGGATAGGTGGCAATACTGAGTTATCTATGAACAAGACAAATGTTTAAGCGCGGCTTTGTTGTTGGCGCTTAAACCTAACTCTGACAAACAATTGTTTGTGGTTATCATAAAAATCTGACTAAAGAAATACTATGTAAATAGGAACACACAAACAACAAATAAAAAATGAAGGTTTGGCAGTCTTTCTAATTCTGTCCTGAGATCATTTTTATAGATCACTACCGACAGATGAAAAGTAAATGTTTTTTTACCTTGAAAACAATGTTACAGGTAATAATAATAAGGTACTGAACTTTTTGTACCTTAGTCTGACTCCCACTTGGTCAATTTATTAATAATACTATGGTGGTAGAGCCTTATGTTGAAGTCACGTCTCCGGCGACATTACCAAGCATCTATTTCTGACATAAAGTAGCAGTGCTGTGCGTTGGTTTGAAGGATTCTGACTTAGTACTAATTTCGTCTCCATAGGCTGCGTTGGTCATGCATTCTCATTTGCTACTCCTTTACAATACAATGATTGAACGACTGAAAATAGGGTTAATACTAGAAAAATCTGATAACACCGCAATGAACAATTAAACAAATTTGAACATGGGCTCGGTTTGCACAGTGTATAGTGTGTGTGTAGTTAATGTCGTGGATCCTGTTCACAATGTCGACCTCGAGCCCCTCTTTACAACTGGTGGAACTATATTAAAGTTCACCTTGCTGCTCTTATGATTAGTGGATTCATTAAAGACAAGTCATGAAAGCAGTAAACCAATTTTTTTATTCTATTCAAAGTAGTTGCTTAGTTATTCAGTTTCATCGAAATACAACTTCTTCAGAGTAAAACTCACATAAATGTAGCGTGTTAAATCGCGGACAAAAATTCCAAAAAGGGCTACGTGAATATGTGTTCCTCAAGTGAAATCTTTATGAATTTCTTTAATTATTATTTGCACGAGGTACACCAAATATGTACCTCCCACGGCAGGTGCTCTAGTACAATTTTTATAGCAGGGAAATAGACAATTTTTATAGGATGTAATGTACTGTCCATTATACCTTATATGTGAAGTCCTTGCTTTCAAGTACATCGAATGCATACAGTAGAAATACATCGAAATTGCTCATATTTTGAAAGTTGTACGTCAGAGTCGACTCTTACCGCCTACGCTCCGCTATCGTTTATCAATCTTCACCCACAGCCTAATTCTTCAACAATGTGCACTTGAAAACGTAAGCAAGCACAGTCTGAATGCAACCTTAACTTGTTTGCGCAAACCTTCTTGAGCCTTTTGAGAAATATGCTATTGAGAGCTGTTTCTGCTGCAAATAAAAGTAAACGTTATACTTCAAAATAGAATATCTCGATAAACTTCTTATGTAGGTTGTAGCTATTTTTTTTTTCATAAGTTAATATATAATCATAAACAATACATTCGTAAATCGATTTTATATGGATGTTTATAAAAAATAAATATATAGTTATATGTATTTTAAATGATTTTTTATTTTTATTTATCTTTTATTCGAAGACATCATTCAGCCTTCAATTTAACATTTATTAGAAAAAAATATGAACATTCCAAAATCCAATCATAACAGTCGAAAAAATCTTCGGAAAAAATATTAATCCTATTCGCAAACACACCGTGTTCTGTCGCTATTGAAATTCTCTATGTTCTTTTTTCATTGCGCCGATTCTAACCTCGGATTTCATACAAAACGTGCTCGCCTATAGCTTTTGGTTTTTAATAACTCCGGAGTACACGGATTACGGAAGTCTGACGTTCCACTTGCTTAGCCGAATCTACCGAGACAGATTTAACTAGAACGCTTTTCTAGATAGTCCCAAAAATTCGAACTGAATTCATCTATTGCATGTGCAAAGCTTTACCATAATAACGACAATGTCATCATCATCATGTATCACCGCTGCGCCTATTTCTGCCATAAAGCAGTAGTGTGAGAACTGCTGTGTTTCGATTTCAAGGGTTGGGCAGACGACGCTGGACGAGTTACATTATTAAGTATTAAGTACATGTTTTTTATTTGTGTCAAAAGTGTGTATGATCACACAAAGTGTGTATTGTAAATGACACACATTTACAAAATTGACAAAAGTCTACCATAACCTCCTCAATAGCCATAAATTCTGTGATTCTTATTAAATTCTTTGTCTGTCGATTATTTAAAGTCTTGATATTACTTTCTACGTCCGTCGATCCTCGTCAGCGTGGAGACAAGTCCCTAAAATACGAGACGTGTTTAAAAATGAGCCTCCCAGATTAAAATTCCTTTCTCTACCCTAAGTTTCGACCCCTACACAAAAAACTAACAACCTAGGGGTGACACACTAAGACACTTTGAAACCCGAAACGCATTTGTGATTTATTGAAATATCTCAAACATCTTGGTGTTGTATAAATCGCACTGAGGGGAGATAAACCTACGTTTTGAATATCGTCTTACGGTCTATAAATCTTGCCATCATCCGGTAGAAAAACACTCGAGGTGTTAAGTTGTGAACCACTAGATAAGTACGAACAAAGTAAACTAATGCGCAGTTTGAACAGCTGTTTTAGTTAAAAATCAACAGGACTTTGTTGTGATTCGAGCAAAAAATGTTTGCATACATCACCTTAGCACCAAATTTTTTGCAGTAGTTCTAAATAGCGGTCGTTTAAATTATTGGTATAAAATTGTACATTTATGAGTTATGAGTATTACTTATCAAGAAGGTGTGGTTTAGCCGAACACATTGAACTGGAGGAACTCCTACCTAGTCCTTAGCAGTAGCAACGCATCTACGTACGACTTCATATAGGATTTATATTCTATTTGAGGTTGAATGTGGATGCTATACCCATAGCTATACTCTATACGCTATACCCATAGCTACTATACTACCCACATTTACCATCTGGTGAAATGTTCGTTTGCTACTGTTTTATGATAAAAAATTACCATGTATAAAGAAGATATTAAGAAATATAGCTGAGAAAAATGTATCTACCTCAATTTATTTTAGATAATTTCACATCAGACATGCTCGTTTATATAAAAAAAGATGCACGTTCAGACGGCATTTATTTCATTACGAGTAAGAAAGCGGCCTTTTTGCTCCAGTACTTACGTAATAGCGGCAATAAATGATTATTATTGTTCTATGACAATTCATTTTCTTTAAATAATAAATGAATAATTTCCAGACTTTATGAACTACTATACTAAGTATACATTATTATATATCATTAAAGCTACCAAAAAGTTTCGATGATTTTTAAATTGCTTGTGAGAATCGAGGATAAAAGAGCATGTTTTCCTTATTCACATGTATGTACTTTAGATATTTTAACTTTCACTTTCATGTTATATTTTGAATCAACTTCATAATCGAAATCTTGCGAAAAATCTCGTAACTGTATTATATATATAGTTAGAATCAACATGATTTTAAGCATATTTTTGTAAAGTAAACAAAAACAAAATTTAAAATAAAGAATTGTGTAATTCTACTCAATGTTCGAGGCTGTCTTAATAATAAATACTGTTGAATTATTAGTAGGTTTCATACAGAAACAATTATCTATTCTAAAATTACAGACCCAAAATACCAATTAATTTTCGAATTTCAAAATGAATTCTCGCTAAACAACTCGACACTAACAAGAGTCGGGTACAAATAAATCAACATTATCATGGTAGCAAGGTAGCTTGTAGATGTAGGGGCGTCGTACAACTGATCCTTTGTCTAAAATTTTGTTAGATAGTGTGTACGACAAGCTGTCGTTATGTCGTGAAAATACTACCTTTATTAGCTTAGCTGATGATATTATGAGTCATTGTGCATCTTATAGTATGTGTATACAGACATAAAACAAGATGGAAATTCTAAAGAAAATAAACAAATATATAGGAATTAATAAAAAACCTGTATCAGTTAGATCATCAACGGTTAGCTTTTTATTGTACGCATACGGCCCATTAACTATTTTTGAAATAGTAAGTAGCAGCATAATGACACGAAATATTTCGTTTCGAAAAGTTTCGTTTAATGTTTTTGTTTTTACCGCCTATGAAAGGTAACATTGAGAGAGTTATTTCAGCAGAGCTAGTAGTAATATAGACTAGTAGAGCTTCTTCTTATTACTCCAGACTGACCAAGTGCAAACATCCAGATTTCACAGGCGCCATGTATTTTGTTAGATCATTTAACAAATGTTCTAAGATATGTACAAGTATGTATACCTATGGCTAAATGGGCAGACATCGACCTCTCCTAACATGAGCCACTCCGACAAGTCCTGAGCCCTCTGCAACTAGTAATTACCGGCAGTTGTCTTCATGCCATCATCAAAATTAAAAAATTAAAACGTAAATATTTGCAAATCTTTGTACATTAAAATGGAAAAGGTGTACATTTAAAAAGTTTTTTAAAAACTGATGGATATCAAGCATTTATAATTCATTCATTTGTGAAGAATACTGTACCGAGAAACGGTAATAGGTAAATTAAAATGGTCCTCAAAAATCCACCTACACAAATTAAACTCCCAGTTGAAAGAAAACTACTAAGGTATGTTTATAAGTACTAAAATTATGATGCAAATTAAGCAAGCGTATCACTTTCTCACAAGTAAGTACCGATTATACAGCAGCTGATGTTCTTGAAATTTAACGTTGGTATATGTTTAAGGCTATAATTTTTGTGTGAACAGACCACAGAGGCAGACGCAAACGTTTTGTTTTTATTATAAAGCTGTACAGACTCAATCAAAAACAGTTTTGATGGTGGTAGCGTCTTACGTCAAAGGTTCGCTTGCGGCGGTATAGCTGTAGTGCCTATTTCTGTCGTAAGACGGCAGTGCACTTAGGTTTGTATGGTTAGGTTAGACAGAATATACTGGACAGAAGGAATTTCCAACTTAGTCCTCAAGAGAGGCATAGTATGGCGACAGATAAGGCTACGTACCTATTTGAAGTTGAACCATACCGCTATACCACCACCACTTACCATCTGGTGAATTGCTTGTTTGCAACAATTTAAATATAAAAATTTACCGTTTTATGATATTGTTTATCAAAAACATTTTGAAAAAAAATCTGAGAAAAACATCTTTTTCTACTTATTTTCAACTATTTTCATTACGTAATATGTTTTATTTTCCAAGAAACCTATTGTAAAAGGGTACTCACCCTGGATATGTTTAAAATAAAAATCAGGTTAATAATTCATACTTAAAATTTCTACGTGAATTATATTATCACCGACCATTGAAAAAACAATGAAATTTCCGACGTCAAACCGTCTCGAGCTTCAGCAGCTGGCTAATTATAATTGATAATTGAACACATTTTTTTGCATTTATATTAGCTCCCGAATATAGGGCAAGGGTGGTCGGACACAACGGCGTGATCTCACATAATTAGCAAGGCCCGTATCGCTCGCGCCCGCACCTACTTTGCATATTTTGTTTGCGCAAACATCGCCACTGTTTGACTGTTAAAATCAAGGATCCGAATCCAACTTTGCGAATGGACAAACAAGCTGAACGACGGTCATACGCCACCGCGTAAACACGTGTCGTTTGAAAAGTTTTATAACGTTACAATGTTTGTTGTACCTACCGTACCTACGTAATATGTTTAGTCAAATATTGATCTTATGATGGAATGAAAGATTATGGAATATAAAACACCATTATTTAAACGACATTCTGTCCATGTAGTCACAGACAGTATTACCAACCGTTTGAAAGTATTGCATGACTAAATTTGATAAGATGTGGATTGATGGTGGTAGAGTCTTATGCCGGAGGCTAGCTGCCCCTGTTTCTGCCGTAAAACAGCAGTGTGAGAACTGCTGTGTTTCGGATTGAAGGGTGTAGTTAGGCAGAAGATACTGGACAGGACGCATTCCAACCCAGTCCTCAGGAGTAGCAATGCATCCATATACAACCTCAGATAGGACTTCCATCCTAGTTGAGGTTTGATGTGGATGTCCATAGGCTGCAGTGACCACTTAACCTGCATGCTCGTCTGCTATTCCGTGTGAATATATATATGTTATATTAAAAAAAAATAGATAGTGGATTACTTTTTTATATTTATATTTCGCATCTGATTTTTAGAATATACATATTTACATACTCTTAAATAAATAGGCAATACATAGTAATAACAAAACAGGCATAGTACAGAATTATAGTAGAGCTTGAAAAATATTCTACCACTGATTTCTATTATATTGTCGCGTGTTATTACTCAACATAATGTCCCCAGTTTTTTCGTTTACCTAGAAGGCCTGCTTATACATTATGTTGCGGAAAATCTGGCAATCTCAACTCGAGGAAAAATACAAAACGAGAAACACAAACATATTTTGCGGATGTAACAAATGAATAGTGCTTTTTGTGTTGTAAGGCGGAGGACGTTAATCTTTTTAAACATTTTATTATTCGCTAAATGACCGCGGATGGGTAAAGTGGTTGCGATGTATTAACTAGGTTGATATTCTTGCAAGAACAGCGTATGAGCAATCTTGTTCTTTAATTTCTCTGTACCTGATCCTTTGATCCTTGAGACGTAATGGAACATGAAAGTTTTAGCAGACTTTCATTGCGAGAGATATTTGTTCGAGCCTACAAAAAAGATTCTCGTTCTTGATTAATGATTCATCTGAGTTTCAGAAATTCTTGTTTGCATCAAATTAGAATATCTTTTAACAAAGTCCCAATCTCTGGAATTGTTAAGCTTGACTGCCTTTTATTTTTATTTCAATTTAATAAATTAAGCTATGTAAACGAAATTTGTTATGTAAACTTTAATAGATGACTACTTTCCGCCTGTGAATTCATATAATGGACTTTAAGAAAAAGCATTAAAAAAAGGGCATTATTCCATAGAGATCATTTATTGGGATAAAATTTAATGCAAAATTTCGGAAGTTCCTAGGTTTGATAGAATGATGAATTTAGGTTTCCGTTACCGGTCTGGTTATTTGTATTATTGTTTCTGTGTGTGTGTGTGTACATGGCACCCATAACAAACGGAAATGGTTGTTTATTTTAAAAAGAGTTCGTTATTAAATGTCACCGTGAAAACAAAAGGTTATCTAAGTTTATCTTTACTTTGTCGGTTATTTACTGTATTTTTGTATATCTGTAATCTTTGGTATACGTAAACACATCTCCACTGTACTAGCAATAAACTAAAGATTGTGTGATTCTTTTTTTTTTGGGATCGTTTGCACATAAAAAAAATCCCTGTTAGATACACTTAACACCTTGAGATTGTATATTATCTTCGTTTTCGAACAAGAAATTTAATTTTCATTATGTTCCCCGCAAGTTTAGGATATTTAAATTAATTGAGGTTAACCTGCTAATACCTATTCATTCAAACCGAAACACAGCAATCATCACACTGCTGTTTAACGGCAGAAATAGGTGCGGCGGTAGTGCCGCCGTAGGCGAGCCTTCGACATAAGACTCTACCACCATCAAAACGATGAAGATGATAGCTACTGAACTCATATGACAGTAATATTTCCGATTACTTACAGTCAATTGCTCTCATTCAAATTAACATGGGATATTGCATATGGGTTCGACATGGGAGCTTAAGGACCCTTTGCTCTTACGTGATATGGCTAATGCTCAGTGATTTATCGGATTCAGTGCTGTAAATTAGTATTTTAGGGAACTTACCGACTTGTTTTACTGACAGCAGTCAACCATTAAACTAGTAAGTATTTTTCGCTTCACGGATGTGAGTAATAGAAATGCATACATTTTTAAACTTATTATGTTCCACTGCCGATTTTTAAGATGTTTACATCATAGGCAAACATGTAAGCGTATCAAACATGTAGGCAATGTTAGATACAATACGTTCCAAGTAAATTAGTTACAATATTTTGTATGATTAGTAAAATTGTATAGATAAGCCATGAAAACTTGGCTATGATTATCACACGCCATTTTCGTATTAGTAGTCCATAGTCCTATAACTCTCGAATTTTATGTTATGCAAATTATTAAATGCCTTTAAAAATTGACTTGGTAACTTACCATTCGACTTCAATAATTTGATTAGGCAGACAGACAACGCAGGACAGATTGTGTTCTAATATAATCCATGAGTAGCAATGTGGATGATTTGCAACGTCAAATAAGTCTTCGGTCCTAATTGAAGTTGGATGTGGATTTTCATGGACTGCAGTGACTGTTAGATATCTGGTAGCCTGTTTGCTCGTTGGCTATGCCAGTATGTAAAGGTGAAACTTGGCCCAAGTCACGTTTACGAGTATAGTGTACACAAATTGTGACAATTTGACAAAATTAATCACATCATCATTTTTTTTTCTTGACTATTCATTCAACTTTTTTTCTTCTACGAGTAAATATCAGGTTGATTTTAACTCGCCTCTCGTTAATATTATTTAGTACGACAAGTAACTCATTTTGGGGTAGATAACATGAGATGTAAGACAGAAAGCTTCTGAAACTAAAAACTTGTCCTCGACGGTTATCTACGAAAGTTCGGCGAGATCAAGTGCCTGTAACTATAAAATTTACACTCTTAGGTACCCCTGAGAGGAGCTTTAGTGGAAAGATGATAATGTTAAAAGTTACAATGAGTTACTTTCACTTCTGAATATATGATTGAGATATGAGATCAAAGACGCCGTTGAAGCACTTGCTCTTTCTAAAATTGAGTTTTCGCTTGATATTATTTTACTTTGACAAATTTAAAAATAAAAATCTTAATTTTCTGAGTACCTAGTGAGTAAGAATCTCAACCTCCAGCGCCGATGGGTCTGGATTCGAATTCCAGGACGCATATATAATTTTTCGAAGTAATAAGTGAGTATCTAAGTGAATGCTTTTATTCTTTTGAGAAATAAATTGTTAAGCCATGAAATACTAATTATTATTCATAAACTGAAACGAATATAAAAATTCAATCACTCAGACAACAAAATCTACGCTATTGAAAATCCATTTAATATTCAAACAGCAAACATCAGCTTATTATTATGCCGCTGATAATCTAGAACGAGCAAACATAACGCATGCATGTGTCGTCAATAACAAAAACCCATTACGTGCATTTCAACCCTTATCTGATGATACTACCGTACAATTATAGATAAGTCGGTATCACGCTGTTCATATGTTGAAGTGAACCTTCTAACTTGTTATTAAAAAGATATTAAATGTTTGTAAAAATCAGATAAATGTTGAACTAAGTTAAAGTTGACGATACCTACGGGTTGTCCTACCGATTCGGATTCATACGATTATGGATTCGATTCTAAGCTACCAAATATTTAATGGACGTCCATGACACCCACCGCACATGTAATACTAGTGTGTGAAATGAAGAAGTATATTTTATAGAAAACTTATGAATTTGAAAGAATAATTTTACATCTACCCACTTGTCTACTACTGTAAGTACTAAAAGGTATTTTCAGTACCGGATCGAACTTGACAAAGTATAAAACATTGTCAAAAGTTGAGAAATTTGTTTCTAAACTATACATCTCCAAATAATTGAGGAAATCACAATTCTATAAAACCAATAATATTGACACGATAAGGCAAATTATGAACTTTCGTACAAAGTTCGTTTAGTTTAACAAACAGAATGAGCCTTTATTTAATGCGATAATGGCAGTTAATTTATTCAAAAAGTTGTAGCTATCTCGTTCAAATGATCCGTTACCATTGTTGCAACGTAAAATTACTGTTCAGATTATCAAAGCGCATTTCCCTGGGGTAAGGGCGGCCATTAACGCCAACTGTTCGACTCCTTACTATCATACGTGTTGTTACCAAGATCGCTGAATAAAATTAAAGGACATCAAAAATGTTTCATTCTTTACAATTAATAAATTTAAGGAAAGAAAAATAAAAGTTAAAAATACTGTATTTAACTTATATTCTAACAAATTACTTTAACTGCTATAAATTTAACACAAAATTAATAAACATACTGTATAAATATAAATAACTTACTAATTAAAGACCGTCAATATAATTTTACTAAGAAGTTAATTTTAGCGATAATGTATTTTTATTGTTCGGCGGCGCGCCTTTATTGGCTTCAAAACTCCCGATCAGAATAACACTAACAAAACTGTTTAACATTAGAATTAATATCCTCTTTCTTTTCTGCTGTTATGATGAGTTTAATAAGTTCATCCAGTGTGGAATACATAATTCCCGTGAAGGACCGTGATGGTCTATTTAAGGTAAAGTTCATTTTACAAAAAGTGAGACATTTCAATGTAACAGGACAGTGAAACTAAGGTAGATAGCAGTATAGGAGAGGGCAGAAGACTAAACCAGACTTTTGCTAAACGGAAATCCGAACTGAAAGCTATCCCTCAAAAGTTTCATATATTAAACTCACATTAGAAAGCTATTCATGGATATGTATATATATTAGTACCTACCACAATTAAATGGGAATATCCAAACAAATCAGAACGTCCAGTCTCCTTATTCCGTATGTAATATATTGCGCACGCGGTGCCAGTGTGCGAGCAATGATTAATAAGCTTTCGCTTGTGGCTTACTGCGTGGCGAAATTCGTCCTGGATCTAGCACGAGTATTGCTCCCTGCTCCGGATATGCATTTCGTATTCTTATAGTGATGGCCTATATTGCATATAATGATATTGTTAATAAAGTACCTACCTATATTCTATGAAGTAGTAGTAAATTGTATTTAAAAAGCCGACCGCGGTTATAGCTCACATGATGGAAAGTAATAATTGTTGACATTGAAAAAGTGCAATTTTAACACGTTTTTATTAGCTTCACTCTTTTCTATACATGCATATATTAGCAGAATAGCAAAAACCTGTATGTATCGTGCGGATAAGGATAGTACGTGTTATGTGAATTTTGTTTTATCATTCTAAAATTTTATTCGAGTGTGCAGTAAAGCGTGTTGTATTGTAAAAATTATATAAATAGTAATCATATTTACGATATATTTTGACGACATATTTTTTAAATTATGTCCTCTTTGTAAACGTAGCCTTATATTCTGTAACGGTGTCGTATAAAAATACGCAATAAAAAAGCTATTAACACAAACATAATCAAGCCAAAATGAGTAAAACGTTGCCCTAAACCCAAAACGTAACACTATTGTCCGTAATTAACCTAAAATTTTAATTAACTTTTGAATTCAATGTAAGCATCAAAGGCCGACGATAAAATGTTTTTAATTAAAGCAGTCTAAGACAAGAACTCGGTTACTTTTTATAGACCATTCCGCGTATAAGGAGTTCATTACCGTCATGCAAATATTCACTTAGAAGTAGCGAAGGAAAAATCGACCGACCTAAATACTGGCAATAATGTTCTAAGTTATCTTTGCGTTTATACGAACGGCTTGCTGTTGTTACCGACAAAAGTTTATTTAAGCTTTTAAATCATCTTAGTCCATTAAGTAAATAAAAATACTTATTGACATTTAGCAGTGGAATTCGGAAATTCCTAATTCAATGGAACTCGGAAAGTATGGAATTCGGACCTATTTGAGGTTGGATGTAGATCTCCCTGGGCTGTATTTAACATCAAGTTGCTTATTTGCTATTATTGCTATTATTTGCTATATTCGTAATATAATATAGATGTAGATCTCAATACGATCCATTAAATGTTATAACGCTTGAATAGTTCGAAGAAAAACTGAGATAAATTTTAGGCAAATCATTATAACTTTGGGCATAAGTACGATCAGATGGAAAATATAAGGTATATTTTCCCTCTGATCGTTATTAAAACGTATTTTCTGTTCATGGAATAACTTACCTGGAAACCTATTAACTGTAAAGTTTCTCAAAATATTTCGAAACTTTTGTATATTGTGTAAGCATATGGAACGTGATATACGTACGTGACGTTTAGGGAATCTTAAACGTCCAAAAGCTCAAGCTACGTCTGCACACGCGGCCTGCAGGGAGATGGTAATCCGCAATGTCTTTGAAGGCGTTTGCGCTTTCCCTTACAATATTCGTTATGCCCGTAGGAATGTCAGTCGCCATAGAAGAGATCTGGGACGCGATATGCGCGTCATCACACGGCGTGCACATTAGCACCGCATCTTCTCACCAGCCTATGAATAATGTTCTGATAAGGTCTGTCTATTCATATGCAGAAAGACGTTTCATAATCGTAGCGTTTTGGCGATTCTAAAAACTTCTTTCTTCTAATTTTAGGACATAATAACGACATCTACAATTTTACTATAGAACTAGATTACTAGACTATCACCCCTAACTCTTTGTCGTATAAGAGTTATAAGAAATGTTTAGGCCATAGCCCACCGTCCTGGCCAATTGCAGATTGAAGGAATCGCGCGCTTTTGAGAAAGGCATGCATGTGATATTAATACATTCATGCATCCTTACCATGTTTTCCTTCACCGTTAAAACGAAATCAGTTCATTCATCCACGTGTTCAGGAACTACTAAGAAATAGTCCATACGTGTTAAATTAATAGTCGCAAGCTGACTGAAAAATATTCATCACATATACTGCATCTTAGCATCCCTACGTATCACGTAGGGAGTACCTAGTATCTCGAGTTTTTAAAGATTGAAGTAATCGTATTTTCTTGCAAACTGACTTAGCTAAAAATCAGACTAGCAATTTGATAAGCGGTCGCAGCTTGCAGAATACGAGCTTATGTGCTTGTTTCTGCATGAGTCCGTCCACAACACCGACCCAAAAATTAAAAAAATATATGTGTGTATATTGCATACTCACATCAAACTCGCCAGAGTGGACCAGGTCACGATTTTTGGATGTCCGCAACATACCATGCTCGGTCATTTTACTACAAAAATAGAATCTGTGAACGTGTGAACTGTGAAGGTACCTTTGAGTGACCATTGACATACGAGTAGATATTCCATTTTGAGTTAGAGCTTGTCTCACAACCACGGTTTCAACAGCGAATCGGAAACATTTTTATTTATGCGCTTTTTCTCTGGTTGTGCTACTCACCTTACCTAATGAAAGTATCAAGATCAACAGGGCTAAGTGGCTATCCGATAATATAATATAGAAAGATAAATTCAAAATCATATATTTGCACAAAGTTGGTAGGTACAAGATTTTATACAAATATTATGTCATTGTCCATTTTTAATTATTAAAAATTGTTCTGCTATGAACAGACATCAAAACCTTAGTAAATTTCAAATTGAAGTTAGCAGTATACTATATACGAGTAGATTACATAAGATTTTTTTTATGTTATTAGAATAGCAAACGAGCATGCAGGCCACCCGATATATATCTAAACCTCAATAAGGACGAAAGTCCTATTTGAGGTTGTATATGGATGCGTATGGCTTGTCCGGTGTTTTCTGCCTTACCACATCCTTCAAACCGAAACACAGCAGTTCTCACACTGTTGCTTTAAGGCAGAAATAGTGGCAGCGGCGGTGCCGCCGCAGGTGAGCCTTCGACATAAGACTCTACCACGATCAGAAATATTCAAATTAACAATCATATAACGAATGAGATAAAAATGTTAGTCTATTTCGAACAAGAATACGCCGATTGACAGAAAGAGATCAAGCAATCACGAACGCTTCAAAAATTATAACGCATCGATTCACTCCATAAACTGGAGGCCTATCTAGTACAAGATGATGTTCATAGCCCGGAGCTGTGCTAAAGACCCCTGTCAATCTCCTTTATCCTCGATCTCTACTCTATTTATTATGATTTTGGACCCGTAATACTGAGTGATTCCTTAAAGTTATTATCTTAAAATATTTTTCGAATTATAGATATATCGTATATCGTATAGTCGAGTATAGTATATCGACTGTTGTTTTATCGTACGTGTTCGTTGGTACTATGCGTTTGAGTTCTAATTTTCTTGCAGATTTTTTAAAAAAATGCCTTGTATTTCAACACACACACATATCATAACACGATCATTCTTATTTTCCGCATACAACATCTCATACATTGATGTTACTGTTTCTGTAACCAATGTACTCGTATAACGCATTGTGTACGTAATTTCACACTAAAGCCAGTACGGAACTAACACTCTCGAAATGGTTTCAGGTTAAGGATCATCATCATCATCGACCCATTAATGTCCCAAATCAGGGCATGGGTAGGATATTAATGA
>DWKW01000048.1:0-24007 GCA_018250115.1 Doberes anticus | reverse complement strand
AAGATAAGGAACCTTTATAGCTCACGAGAATTTAATTATATGTTCAAGTTGCTGTTTGAAGATTAAAAGATTATAAAGACGATGAACGATAGAAAGAAGTCAATTCTGTGACAACAAATGGCGTTGTTATGTTATGGAGCACTATTTGTCTGCGAAAAAATAAAATCGGAATTATCAAAACTTTAAAAATATTTATTCATTGTTAGAATAATTTTTGGAGAGAGCTTCGTACTTTGACTATCTAAGTTAATATTTATTTCCACTTTAAGATCTTAACTGTCATTGCGAAAACAAACAAGTGCTCAATAGGACATGGTTGTATTATTTAAAAATACTCGTGATATGTAATAAATATCATTTAAAAAAATGTAACATGATTTTAAAAACTTTGACAAGTTTTCCGACTATGTATTATGATGTTCTGATTTACCTAGTAGAACTTTTAGACGAGGGTATATCTCAGCAGGTTTCCTCACAATGTTTTCCTTCACCGAAAGCGAGTGATAATTAATTCATAATACGCACATAATTTCGAAAATTTGAAATACGTAATATTTCGGGAAATATAGGTGCCTGCCGGGATTTGAACTTCTGCCCAACGTAGCGGGGTCGAGATGCTTAACCACTAGGCCATCGCTTACTTTTGAAAAAATGTGTACGTATTCTTATTCACGTATTCCAAACAGCAAACACTAAGAAGGTTTAAATATACCACAACAATATTGCTGTTCAGGAAGACCGATAAATGTTTTATGTTTTACTTTGATGAGGGTGGCTGAAGACGCTATTTATTTGCGTAGAAATGTGTTGAGAATAAAATAACTTTTCTAAAACAGTTACTGCATTGTGTTACTTTAAAATTGAATCACCTTTAAATCATATACAAGTTAGTAGGGTACGGTTTTTTGTATTTTATGTACAAGTATATTTTAAATCATACTAACTTCTTAACTAAAAAAAACAAAAAAGCATCTTTAATACAGTTTACTACCGTAAATTGTACCATATTTTTATATCAATGAAGTATTCACAATTTACTCAGGTTTTACGTCAATTTTTTCCCGAAAAAATAAGATTTATCGCCCTTACTTTTACCCCTTACACGAAATATAAGATGGTAATACTTGTCGGGCAGGTATACGAGGGAACATTCGTTCAACTTAAGAAGATTCAACAGCCAAAAGCGGGATTAGTCTTGAGGGCCTTTTAAGAAATCTACCGAAATAAAGACATTCCCAACAAATGTTACAGAATGGTGAATTTATTTGCATAATTCAACAAACCTAAATCCTTTGTCCGCACCGCTGTTGAAATAATAAATTTTCTCCATGTTCTACGGTCCAAATGTTCTATCTGAACAAAATTATTTAGCTTTTCAAACGCTGGAGTTATAAGGAGTATTTTCACCTAGCGTAAATCTTTTGCTTCGGTATAGTCCAGCCTTTTTTGCGTAAATTTGGCGAGTGTGCGACGATCTGTATTATCTATGTATAATCCGTATTAAGCGTTGGAAATACATGTGGATTTATAACAATAATATCGAGATATTTGACCCTATCGCATTGAGTATTCCGATCGTACACGACATCGGCGATTCGACCGCGAGCACAATATGTGTAAATTTAGAAAACGTTTTCGGCACATTATTACGTTTAGGGATTTTCTAGGAAATTGCCTTATTACCTTTTTGAGTTCAATTCCGAGATCGGATTTAGTTGGATTTACAACGTGTCGTTTCAACAAATATTATTTTATTAACCCTTTTCTTTTATTACTACATTACTACATTTTTTGAATTGTATTTTAATAAATTGCACCGTCTGTAACAAAGGAACATTTCACTTTAAAATAATTTCGTTTTAAATAAATTTCACTACAACATAAGGTTTCAATAAATGTCATTTGTTGTTTTAAGATATGGTAGAAATATTATGTGTGTTTTATGTAAATTTATTCAGTGAATTTTATTCTTTGTCAACTGCAACACATGTTTAAATTTTGAATAAAGAAATGTTTAAAAAATAGTGCTGATAATATGCAAGGATACAAAATTTATGAGTCGATACGGGTGCAGGCCACCTTCAGCGACTATACAGGCTGCATATTTGATGCGCCATCACAAGCGAGCTTGAGCAGCTACTCGTGTATGTTACTTTTATAAAATTCGCTTTTCAAAGAAAAAGGTATGAGGTAACATTGCAACCTTAAGTTATTTATCGTCATCGTTGAGTCTTATTAAAAATACATTAAAGAATTAAATACTTAAAGAAGTATGCAGTTAGGTGTTATTGTTGTTTTATTGAATAATTACTAGTTAATGTTTGCATAATCAGTAGTTAATCAGAAGACAATGGACAGAAGGCATTCCAACTTAGTCCTCAGGAGTAGCACCGTACCCACATACAACCTTAGAGAGGACTACCGTCCTACTTGGGGTTTGATGTGGGTGAACATGGGCTGTAGCGTCCACTTAAAATCAGGTGGCCTGCATGCTCCTTTGTCCTATTCTGTTAACATATATGAAAAATTAAACTAAAAAAGTTTTATCATTATTTCTCACAAAAATTTTGTGAATTGTCCTCGTTATCTCGTATGATAATTGACTACATTAATATGTATGTATATACACACTCAATTTGTTTTTTTTTCTATAAGTGTACAATATTAAACAAGACTCAATTTTACTCTGCAGAAACTAGAACAATTGCACGCAATTAATGGATTTGAGCGCGAATTTGCACATCTCTTTTTTAATTAAAATAATTAGGATCTCACAGCAAAAGTAACAGCGGAGCCCCATTAAGCCCATTACAAAAAGGGCTAATTCTGTTTCTATTCAAATTTTGCACACAACAAGATTTAAAAACCCATTCAAGTCCAAAACTCAATAGTAACTCTGTCTGTCTGTCACGCTTTCACGGCCAACCCGCTGGGTCAATTGTGATAAAATTTAATATTGAGATAATTTGAAGCCTAGCGATGAACTCAATCTACCTTTTTCCCAAAATTAATTCCCTGTGGGAATGGAGTGGGGGTTGTGATATATTATGAAGTTAGCGGTAGACCGAGGGCCGATTAAGATGAATTGTAATATAGAGATAGTTTAAACCCCGGGAAGGACATAGACTAGAGTAGAGTTCGGCTATGGCCCTGGATTAACATACGAGCTTTCGATTACGATATTGCGTTTGCGTATTATAAAAGTTCAACTGTTCAAGTTCAATAATAAAACTTTAGTTCTGCACTTACCAATAGATTACCAAGAACGTTGTACCTACTAACAAAATGTATACGTTTCTAAAATCACGTGAACGAAGTAGTCAGACTTACATGCCGCGTTATGTTTGAATAAGATCAGTGCAGTAGAACACCGCTTCTACTGCATCGACTTGATGCAACTTGATCACTCTGTAATACTAGCCTTTGTATGTACGAGGGAGGTCAATTGAAATGGTTTTTTTAGCACTCTTATGCGTCGACCGATAAATAAAAACGAGACAAAACTTATAGTTTTACACTGTAATAGAAAGATATTAAGTTAATGTCAACAACTGAAGCATAGTTTTTTTCTATTTCTATAACATAAAGGAGTAAATATACACAGTCGAGTCATAAAAGAGTTTAGACAAGAGGCTGTGTCCAGATGAGATCGGATTTAAGTGATTATAGGTAGAACCTAAATAGCGTTAGTTATTTTGAAAGTTATATTCCACATGTTTTATATTCTTGGATAGATAAAAAAAAAAATATTATGTTTCTTAATTAAAAATTTGAGAGAGCTTAATAACGGCATAAGTAAACAAACTACGGCAGTTGTATACTTTGATTAAAACGAAGTGGTACAATCTGAAGTTTACAAGCTCGCGGCCCTGCTTTATAAAGCTGTAAATACAAATAAAGTCTACATAAGCTATCTAATCTTAATTAGTATACTTTTATTTGGACAACCTTTTGCTTAGTATTCAAGCACCGCTTTCGAGGTGGGCACTTAGTAGGCATTTGGAATTTTTACATATTGAAATACTTGTTAGGTTAACAAGGAAAATCTTGGAGGCGTACTTCTAAATACATGGAAGTCATTTACGAGAGGGTACCTGTACCGTCGTCTAGATCGATGTTGGGTCGAGTTCTGTGGAACCTGAGTTTTTACTGGCATCTGCGTTGCTCCTCCCTCGGATGTTTTA
The DNA here is from genome assembly GCA_018250115.1 of Doberes anticus. Taxonomy (NCBI): domain Eukaryota; kingdom Metazoa; phylum Arthropoda; class Insecta; order Lepidoptera; family Hesperiidae; genus Doberes; species Doberes anticus. The sequence goes on along the minus strand of DWKW01000048.1, from coordinate 19,823 downwards.
TTGTGTAACAATGGGCGGATTCAATACCTAATATGCGATTAGGGAATTCTATCAGATCAAGATCAGATCAGATAATTTTAACAGTCAATCCTTGGTGATGGTGAGAAATTACGGCAATCTTTTCAAAATAAAATAGAAATACTTTTCTTCTTCCTTTTAGCAAATTATTCCTTATTAAAAAAAATACTTTCTTTTGCACGACTTGATGTTGGATTTTACTATTGGATTGCATTATAAAAAACTTTCGTCTGAGTTTTACATAATTTTGTGAAATCCGTTTTAATTGCAATTTCTTTACAAAACTTAAGTGTCACCATATTAAAAAAAACATCAATAAAGTTTTTGTATTAAGCGATAATTTAACTATCTCTTGTCGCAGTAAACAAAAAATTTGTAAATTGAAAAGAGAAAGTTCAAACTTCCAGGGGACATTGCAGCCAGACGTAAATAAATTACTTTTCTTTTGAGACAGTCACAACAATTTGCAGAAGGCATTTTATAACTTAGATAATATTTTAATAAGAAATGCCTTAAGTCTCGAGGATTTTCTGTTGAACGATGACTGTTTATATTACTGGCTAGATTTCGGTACTAAACTCCCCTGGATCCCGAAAAGATACACACTGGGTGTATCTGGAGCTCGCATGCAGGAACGCTTTAATTCCCACCAAAACCCAAGGTACCGTCATCATTCAAATGTAGCATACATTGCGATCCCGACGAGGCCTGTGCGGAACTCCAACTTGGCGGTCATCGGTAGCATTAGCCTCTACCGATGGTGATAGAGTCTTATGTCGAAGGCTCGCCTGTGGCAGCACTACCGCTGCACCTGTTTCTGCCGTGAAGCAGCAGTGTTTCAGATCTACTGTGTTACGGTTTGAAGGCTGTACTTAGGCAATACACTGGACAGGAGGCAATCTAATATAGTCATAGTCAGAGTAGCAACGCATTCACATACAACCTGAGATAAGAGTTCCGTCCTAGTTGAGGTTTAATGAGGATGTGCATGGGCTGCAGTGACCACTTACCATCGGGTGGCTGCATGCTCGTTTGCTATTCCGTTTGAATAATATAGTATTTCTGTGTCTTGGTTAAAGTGAAGACTGAATCTCTATCGCCTGTTCAGGGTCGGACCCAAATATATCTGTGCCATCACCGCTGCCATCATTCCCTGGACGATTTATCATTACCCCTTATTGCTTCACTACTGGACACGGGTCTGCTCTCAGAGATAACAGAGTTTAGGCCATAATCATGTTGGCAAAGTGCAGATTGGCAGACTTCCCATGCCGTTAAGAACATTATGCATAAGTCTCAGGCGACCCCTACCTACCGGAGCGGATGGTCGAGATTCTTAACCACTAGGATATCACACACGATGATTATGCATGCTCTATGAGGGGCGCTTCAGTATAGACTATATAATAGGTGCGGTTCTCTTTTAGAGGCAGAGATCATCCGGCTATTTGTGTTAGGTCCGTAAAGAACGTAGTTCCGACTGCGACTAAACAAGCAGCCTCGTGCTTAGCTCCTGAGACAAAAATATGACGAAAGTTTCATCGGCCTAACAAATCGATTGCATCCGAGGAAGATCGTCTGTACAGATACTTGTTGTCCTTCTCGTACTCTCCCTCTATTTTATAACTACGTCTCCAAGAGTATCCTGAAATGAAATGCCACCCCATGAATGTTTCAAACGCAGGATGAAAAATAACTACCCTGCCAACCCCTGGATGAAAATCTTGTGGCAGTAATAGGTAATGCCGTTCACGGTTCACGCATTGAGCTTGAGGTTAAGAGTCGGCACCTTGGTTTTAGTCCTCCAATATCGGTTCGAGGTAATTACGCATGCTACGCCAAGCGCACGCACTGTCGCGTTCTACTTCAGGCAGGCTGAAGGCAGCTTTTTCTGATAACCAAATACCACCAATAAAGTTGATGGCGCTGTGGCTACCGCCGAACTAAGATCATTGGTGCGCGGCAAACCTTGGTGGGAATACTACGGCCTGCAAACACTTCACGCTGTCTCTTTATTCGAGAAGAGAACAAAGTTAATATTTAAATATTCGTTGCTTATCGATAAATGTGATTTTCCGCCGGTATGGCATAGTATTGCGTGAGTGTCCGCATCGTGTACCAGGAGAGTATATTCGCAAGAATTCGCAACACGTACGAGCGCGGTACAGTGAACAAACTGAGCAGCTGTAAGAATGCCTCACCCGGCTCGTAGGTAAATTGTTTCACTCGTTGTTTATGTTCCCAGCTTCTGATACGTGCTTGGTTTATCTAAGAGCATACTGCTTTCACTTCTAGTTCTTGTTCTCAATTTTACCTTAATTCTAATGTTAAGTGTCTCAGATCCTTTTTTTTTCAATCATCCATATTTTGTTAGAATATCAATAACATTCTTTTATTTCGAATCAAGGTTGATATAATAGTCACTACTACTAATTACTACTAATTTAGTACGAAGAATGAAGGGTTTAATATTGATATGTGGGCATATTATTTTGGTTATCACTTGAATAAGAGTGTACATTATCAAGGATTCGCGGCACGTACGAGCGCGTTACTGTGAACAAACTGAGCAGCTGTAAGAAGCTCACCCGTCTTATAGGCAAATTGTTTCAGTCGTTGTTTGTGTTCCTGGCTTCTGATACGTGCGTGGTTTATCGAGGAACCATATTTTTTCGCTTCAGTTACTGAAATGCTAGCAGCATATTATTGATGAATTGTTTGATTCTTCACACTTATTTCCTAGATTGTTTTGGGTGATTTTCTTGTCTTTTTATTGGCTATTTTTATCTCTGGGAGGAAACCCGTGCCAGTAGTAGATTAAAAGAAAATTATTTGTACATGTATGATGTCACTTGCATCATTGAAGTGCCGACTTAAATGATTTACTGTTTAGCAAAACAATTATATCAACGCTCTGTTACAGATATAGTGAAATGTTGTCATCATAGCATTGCATAATGATATCGATAATGTAGTTGTCTAAATGCATGTCGACTATAGCTTTTCTATTATGGCAATTACTAACTTTTTATAATCATTACCTGTAAATTTACTAACCGTTGAGCCGAATTTCAGATGTAGTTATTAATGTGACTTTCTTTAAAATAATACTTAACGATACTCGAGAATTATACATTATGGATTTGGAAAAATAATGGTGCAATTTTGTAATACACACCTGTCTTTTCACTGCCATCAAGTGAATTTACAACATTAAAGTTAGACTATTATCCTACGGGACCGGGATAAAAAGTGTCCCGTGTGTTAATCCATCACATAATATATCTTTGTGCGTTGACGTGATAATCACTACAAACTTTTAAATTTTCAATGTATTTTTTTTCTTACGTGAGAAATCAAAAAAAATGTTTACAGATATTTGGTTTGAGAATTTTCAAAAAATCTTGATCTCTACGACAGCGCCATCTGCCAGCATGACCATTTATAGCTAAGAACCAACCAGTTAACTCCAGAAGCACAAAAAATTATGATCAAATCGGATAAGCTGATTAGGAGCATAGGAATTACGAACGCATACCGGAATTATAAAGATAACATGCCTAGTAATAACAATTAAGTACGTATACCAATTTTTGCTAGCTTGGGAAACATCTTGTTGTGAGCCAGCTCTCAAGAATGTTATCTTGGCAGTGCATTCACACGTTCGCTGAAATTACACGAAGCTGTTCAAACATGTGTTCCAGAACAGATAGTCTGGGTTCCGATTCATCAATAGTTAGGTACCCACGTATTGCTACGTTTGTAAGGTTGCCAGTGCAAACATAAGAAGAGCTTTAATTTGTACCTAAATGTTTATGTCTTAGGTTTTCACGTGATTAAATATACATACCGGCAGTGATAGCTTAGTGGTTAAGTTATCGGATATCGGCACAATCGATTACCTTAAAACTTATGGCTAAATTTTAATTCGGAGACATTTGTTCGTGGTGATCATTTCTAAATGTAAATATGACAATAAAATTTATTTTGTAAAGCGAAAAAAAAAGAGTAGCATAATATAAATAGGTAGCGGAATATAAACCGGTACAACGTCACGAAATTGGGAACTTAAATAATTACGTGCTCTGAAAAGCGTGAATTGCAGCCGCGCACGCGAACAATTCTTATTATTTTGTAGTTAGGATCGTAATTAAACGAAAATACCAAACTGGTATAACTTATGCCCATGTTTTCTCATTATCGGGTAGATGATGATTACGTACGAACGGTTTTATTGGGTTCTGTAAAAAAGAAACAGTTTTACTTTTACCGTACAGTAATAAGGTACTAATAATAATATTTAATAGCTTTAAATGCGGGTAACCCTCGGGTGGTGTACAACGATCTTTGAAGTAAAAACATATGTATCGTTTAAATATTTTTTTATATATATAAAGGTGGATTAAAGTACCTGTCGATCAGTTGCTAGACGAGAAGTGGAAGCAGTAGAAGTGGAAGAGGGTCACGTATAATCAGGACGTGACGTCAATCTGATTTTCAATTTCGTAGCAACTTTGTGTAATCATTCACCACTTTCATTGCGTAGGCAAGTAGCGTAGTAGTATGAGTTTCGGTCTTTAATTATTTCTTTCTATATTTAACTCTTACATAAAGTAAACAGTGATAGTGTAGTGGTTACAAATTGGCGTCCCGATCTGTTCGAAGTTCATGTTCGAATCCTAGCATGCATCTGAAATTTTTCGAAGTCGATATTGATGTGCTGTGAATGAAAATAAAGTGAGAGTACCTGCATGAATGCAGATGAAGTCTGTCAACCAATCTGCATTTGACCAACCTCCGCGTTGACCTTTGATTAAATCCTTCTCATCTGTGTTATTACATCGATGATGTGGGACAGTAATGATAAACAGTAATGATGATGATGACACAGCACAGTAATCGAGTAATTGCATTCTCGACGAGCCAATCTAAGGGCAGAGGGATAACAACGAGGGTGGCAAATATGACTATAAAATTAAATGTACACACATCACCAACCCGTTATTGTCCCACCGCTGGGAACGGATCTTCTCTCAGAGATGAGAGAGTTTAGGCCATAGTTCACCACACTGGCCAAGGGTGGATTGGCGGACTTCACACGCCTTTAAGAAATTTATTGAGAACTCTCAGACGCGCAGGTTTCCTAACGATGTTTTCCTTCACCGTTAAAGCGAGTGATAATTTATTCATATTACGCACATAATAAAAAAAAAATAGTTGATAATATTTCGAGAAATAGAGGTGCGTCCCGGAATTTAAACCTCGACCCACCATAGCGGGATCGTGATGCTTAACCTAGGCTTAATTAGGCTATCGCTCATTTCATTCGCTTCACGTCCATTATACAGAATATTCTGTATTCTGTCACCAAATATCAAATTATTTCATACTTAGATAATAGTATACAAATGCACAGGTACAATATTTAGATATTTATCAATATGTCTATGGTGGTAGAGTCTTATGTCGAAAGCTCGTCTGCGGCGGCACCACCGCAGAATCTATTTCTGTCTTAAACCATTAGTGTGAATACTGCTGTGTTTTGGTTCGAAGGTTGTGGTTACTATACCAAGGACATGATAGGCATTCCAACTTAGTCCTCAGTAGTAGTAACGTAATGTATGACTTCAGATAGGACTTCGGTTCTATTTTGATTGGATGTGAATGTCCATGGGTTGCAGTCATCATTTAACATCAGGTGGTCTGCTTGCACGTTTATAGCAAACGAGCATAAAAACGTTAACCTAAACATGACCGTTAACATAAAAAATACAGATTAATATGTGTAAATATAAATGACATATCGGTTGCGTAGCATAGCATATTATGTCGGTATGAAAGACTAATTTCACAATTTTTATTTTTTACTGTATTTGATTTAAAAAAATTATAGGCAATTAAGCTGTCTTTTATACGAGATATAGTTTTTATTATTAATATTGGGTATTTGGTAAATTTAGGATCATCATAACCTTTAAACCATATCTTAAAAGTATGTTTTCGATTTGACCAATCTTCTGCTCGCCACCTAACGCAATCCATTCTAACACAATTAATTTTTGTGCCAAATTTTCATAACCGGCACATGTTTACGAATGCTTTATTTTATAAGTCAATGTAGACTGGCTTTTATAGAAATATAATAGAGTTGAATTAATACGAAAATATTTTATACTGAAACGAAATCATACAGGTAGGCATGCGCATTATGTTGTATCGTCTATTAAAAGCGCAAAGTGGTATTTATACGAAAAACATCGGTTATTTAGGTTTCTTCAACGATAATTCATAATTATTGCAGTATCGCAATTACTGTACACAGAAAACGGTACAAAAATAACTCAGTTAACGAAACATACCCATTCACTACAATTTATATTACGATCAATTGTTCGTTCGTTACGTTCAAAATTTTTAGTATATGTCGCTGTAGTCCTACAGGCTTTGTTTCATCGGATGCAAAGAGGAAACTTTAAAAATAAATAAAAAATTGCATAGAATTTTATAAAAGTGCGAATCTTTTGAAGCATTTTTTGCTGCAGTATTTTAATTATACAATACGTACAACACGGGACATTGGGAAAATGTTGCGAATAAATAAAAGCTGTCATCGCTAATAGACGTCAATCGAATAATCGTCTGATTGTTGTGACCTCTGAGTCATAAAAATGTTTTCCATTTATATGATAATGAATTCAGCGTGCATGATAAAAATACGTACGTTTATGTACGTTTTTGTCCAGCGTATCAGGTAATACATTGTGTACATATTATTATCAAATATGTTTACTGTTAGTTAAATATAGTTGAGAAAGACTATCAGTTAACTCAATTATTAAACAAGTAAAATAATAACGAATGTAACGAGGTACAAGGTAAGGTATAGAATAAGTTGTATAATACATAATGGTTACATGATAACCTAGTGGTTCATAAAAGGTCTCTCGTTCCGGTAGATATGGGTTCGAATCCCAGCTTGCATTCATCGGATATTTCAGAGTTATGTGTTTCTTAGAAACAAATAATCCCTTGCTGTAAAACCTGTATGCCTGAAAGCTCTCTATATTGTTTTAAAGTCCACCAACCCCCATTTTTTCTGTGTAGTGGACTATGGCCTAAATCCTATACATCCTAAGCAGCAACTATAAGCTTGAAAATTTCAATATCCACAACCCATGGAAAATCACAGCCTCAACCACCATCAACTGGAACCACTTCAAATTAGCTGAAATTATGAAAACGAAATAATACTATAATTGTAACTGTAACGGAGCCCTATCGGCTCATAGAAGTTGTTTTTGAAAAACTGATTATTATTAATTCAGTTTTCATAGCCTACTTGTTCAGAATTTTTGTGTTTTTGTTTTTTTCGTCAATCACGCAAAAAGGATTGAATCGATATTGATTGTTTTTTTTCAAGTGGAATAATTTTGGACAACATAAGCTTGATGTCTATGTCATGGATTTGAGAGGCCACCAATTTTTTTTTTATTACTCGTGTGTGCCGAAAATATCACGAGCAGAAGGCTAGAATAACATAAGAATGTTTTAATATTCTAGGTATTTTTGCTTGAATTGATAACATAGGCGCAATAAGAATCGAAGGGTAGTAATTTGGAATCCCGTGGAATCGTATTGGAATCCTTGAAAAATCCTTGATGAAAATTCCTTAAATGTTCAGAGGTCTTACCTGCGATGTCAGACCCTAGTTCTAAATAAAAAAGAAGATTGAAGTGAAATAAAGGATATCGCTGGCAGTAAAACTCTTTGGGAGAGAAAAAGCCTGCTAAGAGCGAGTCGGTCTCGCCCAATGAGGATGCCGCAAAACCACGAAATGGGGGTATTTGTTTTGACGACCCTTATGCGCCCCGTGTTCAATATATTGCTCCGCCGTTCGCAGGGTTCGATTCCCAGTGAATCAGAAATTTTAATGATGAATTTAGATTTTTGTACCGACCTGGTTTGGGTATTTGTTTGTTTGTTTCTGTGTATAAGTAGTTCGCAGCGTTATTTATTTATTTTCATTTACCAAAATTTGTGGCGTCTTTGATTCAGTTCTGGATCCTTAGACCGAGCAAAAATCACACTTTGCCATGTTTGTTATTTGTTGTTTTACTTTAGAGTTTTCATTGTGATCATAATCATCACCTAATGCGGTACAAAAGAACAGGCTTTAAAAAGGCAGGTCGGATAAATGTATGGTGTTGGCATAGTAATAGTAGTAATAGAGTTTCGGAACCGTACGGGACCCTAAAAATGAGGTTAACCATTTATATTACTAGAATATTTAAGCGTTTAGTCCTTAGTTTGAAAAGGTATAGTAATAGTAAAAGTGCGTTGGGGTAAGTCCGGACTATTTTTTTCTTAGTTTGAAGGGTTTTTCGAAATGTTTTTTGTTACTTATTCATAAGATATCTATTATAACAAAATGTTCAGTTAATCATTAATACTTTTCAAATTTATGTACATGATGATCAAATTGGAGACACATAATTGAAAGAGAATAGGGTAAGACTGGTCTATTTTGAGATCTTCATCTTAAAGAGTTCATAGGTCGAATAGATCAAATCTTTGTCGTACAAACGTATGTACGTGTGTCGTACGTTTGTTGTCGTATGTCGTTGTTTGTTGTTCAAGTAATTTAATTTTGTAAAAAAAAAACGCGAAATTAGTGACAGTTTTTAATTTTTACCTTTTTGAAAGCCTTTATGATTTAGGGGTTCCTAAAGGAATAGATTTCTTTCAGTTGTTTCAGGAGTTTTCCCACTCGAATTTTCAAGATCAAAGACCAGATCGGCTTACACATGTCTTTATTGTATTTTAAATAAGAGAATCTGTTAAAAACTTTATTTTGTATTACACTTAAAAAAAACTCGCTAATACTGACAAAAAACGACGGAAAAGCTAGTCAAAACACGAATTATTTATCGACATGCGTTAAATTGTAAATGCGTAATTGACATTAAATCTCATCAAAATGTGCAGACTGTGTAACCTGAAAGCGGTAAATTATAAGAAGTTCATTGTAAGCGCTGTAAAGTTTAAATCGAGGTTAATTTTTAACCCTCATTTCACGAAACTCTTAGCAAAATTTAAAAAGCAAGGAGAAATAGGCCCTTTGCACAAAAGTGGGGCTTTCTCAATTCGTTTAAAGTATGCCATTTATAAATTCGTGTCTCCATTATTTTTTGCAAAATGCTCCGTTTCGAAAAATTAGGTATATCAGGTTGGTGTCTATTTTATAATAATACTGTCATTTGAAATACAGCTGTATATGTAATAATAATTCCTTACCGAACCACACTAATAATAGTATTATGAAAGGCAAGTTTGATCATGAAAGCTGTCAAATATTTTAATTGTATAATGAGACCTCCCGTTTCTAGTTTAATGTGTTTAATCGTTTTTTTTGTTTTATTTATCTTTTGTTGTATTGTAAAATTAATAGACAAGTAGAAAGGCCATGGACACGAACAGTACCCCTGTATCGCCACTATAATGCCGGTCTTGAAGGATTCTTTTGGACCTTTCTTGAAGTGTTCCATGTCATAGCGCCCGGAAATGCCTGCGAAGGAAGATCGTTGCATAACTTCCACGTATGTAAGTGGAAATATGGAGCGTGTAAATCGAACCGTGGAGAACTGCCACGAATCTAGATGGTGGGGACTGAACTTTAACCATCGGCGGGTGGTGTAGTGAAGTGTGAATTAATTCAAACAGTTCCTCGGATCACTCACTATAGTAAAGCCGGCAGAAGACGCAAAGAGAGCCTATATCCCTTTGGGGATACTTCCTTACTAAGGGATTCTACCCTGTTGTCAATCCTGGGTCCCTGGCGACGAACCGCGCGTTTCTGTATGGAGTCAAATAGTATTGTGAAGTCCCAAAGATGGAAGCAGTACTGTGGGGCCTGCCGTGTAAAGTATCGCTTCACTTTGTTCATGACACCAAGCTTCTTTTATGCCTGTTTGAATTAAACGATCCGCTGCATATAATACATACCTACTCTTGACCAAAAGTCTGAAATGTTTTAAAAGCTGAAATAAACAGAATAGCTAACGAACATGCAGGCCAGGTGGCCTCACCTGACTGCTTAACATCAGGTTTTTTTTTTTTTTTTTTTTTTTATCTTAAAGGAGTAACAAACGAGCATGCAGGCCACCTGATGTTATGTGGTCACTGCAGCCCTAACTTTGGAAGTCCTATCTGAGGTTGTATGTGGATGCGTTGTAACTCCTGAGAACCAAGTTGGAATACCTCCAGTGTCTTCTGTGTAACCCAGCAAACCGAAACACAACAGTTCTCACACTGCTGGTTTACGACAGAAATAGGTGTCGACAGAAAGAGGTTTCGACATAAGACTGTACCACTGTGAGGGAGATACGTTCGAATTACTTGTAATAATTAGGTATTTTGACTTTCTGCAGTTTGTAAAAATTATATAATACGGTGACCAAATTTCTTCTTGCAATGGTTACATTTTGATTTCGTTCTTCTCGCTTATCTTAGTCACTACTCAATTCCGGTAACAGTGAGACAGCTCCGTAACAATGAATGACTTTTCAATCGTATCCACTATTCAACCCGGAGTATGTCATTGAGCTTTCCACTATGTCATTTCCCGCACTCTTTCCACGATCCCTTTCTAAGGCAGGAAGGTAGGAAGTGATTTGCTAAAACACACTCCTAATGTACATTGTGAAAGCGTTAGCTCCTTAGTGCCTCATTGACGATCAATTCGAGGTTTCGATTTATTGCCATCCGTTCTTAAGAAGCCATTGTTGTTGATTCCAAAGGAATTATAGGCTATCGAGTTCAAGTCGGAATAAAATTCTCTTTGTTATTTTTTATTTACGCTTAATAATACCTACGTTTAACGCTTCACACTTATAGTACTGTACTACGATACCCTGTATCGAGGGTCCCATGGCCATACACAAAAACAAGAACACGTAAACACAGGTCAGAAACAGAAATCTAAATTCTTCGTGCAAACAACTGTCTGGCATTTAGATGCTTCCGGGTTCGATTCCCAGAACCCATAATGCTCGACAGGCATGTTTACCGCTGTGCTACATCTGTCTCCATTTACCGTAGGTACATATTATGCCGATTTTTTTACACTATATACAATGAATAAAATATATTTTATTAAATTACGATATACGAACAATATTTATTTTATGAAGAATGAAAAAACAGACGTTCGAAAACTATAGGTACGCCCAAAATATAACCACACTCAACATAAACTATTCACTTGTTTGAAATAATTCTAATTATGAGAATAAGTATGTAAAAAAAAAGATACAATTTACTTCATTGGTTTCTAAGAGTACTTGATTTATTACTTCATAAAACGAAGCACCAAGGGTACTGGCGCGTCTTATACAGACCCAAATAACCTGAACATATCTAAATTGAAATCCGGAGTACATCTAAATCTTCAAAGGAACGTAAATATCGGCGTACACTTTGGACAATTTCGCGTACGATAGATACCTAACGTGGAAAACAGAGACGCTAAAATGTTCCGAGCATTTTCTATACCACTTCTCGCCGCTAACCCTCTGGGACGGGAATCTCCCACTAACGTGTAAATAGACTTATTGCAAACGGGAGATATGGCTACCCGTCGACCTGTTAATATTTTAGTGTGGGTTATGAGATAAATAAATAAATGGGTTGTTTTGGCTGCATTAATTGTAAAGTGAATTACCTACGTAGTTAGACTTTCGCAGGCGGCGCAATTTAATCCGACTTTAGAAATGCAACGTGAAATGAAACTTCAAACTTTAGTATGGAAAGCTTATTTAAATTTGAATAAAAAAGATGCTATTTACCTAAACTGGTAAAAGGACTGTAACATAACTATGTTACAGTAGACGTATCAACTGATACGTCATGGTTTTTAGGGATGTCATTCTTTGTTGTTGCAAAAGGAATTTATCAAATAGTCCTGATTATACGGAAAGAACTTGGAATACGGGAAATAAACAAAATGATTGTTATGAACTATAAAGAATAATAATTAATAGCACTTTATAAATAGAACTGTATAACAACAATAGCATTACTCAATAAAATACTGACGTTGATTAATATCTTTTTCATTGCAAGTTGTACGTTGTAAAAAGAAGTAAACAAGAGACAATTTTATTGTTGTTGAAACGGGTGTCATTATAATACGTACGCCTCGAAGCTTTCCCTAATGCAAACTACATTGTACCTATGGAGAAGTTGTATATGAAATTTTTATTGCGCTGAATCTTTGTTACCGATTGTTATTAAACCTGAAAACAGGAAACATGCTAGACTTTTATATTTCAGGTACCGAAAGTATAATTCGACTAATAATGTTATTCCGTAAGCTATAAACATTGAGTATTTTTCTGAGTAGTTCCAGATCCATTTTAAATTTCCGACTGAGGATCATTACGGGGCTTATATTTTTTACTTTGAATCGCCAGAAGATCCGAAAATTGAGTGACACGGCGAAATAACGAATAATATAATGTGATTAAAACCAACTTATTCCTTTAGAGTAGCAATGCAGTTACGGGCGACCTCGAGTCTTCGGCCCTATATGAACTTGGACGTGATGGTGGGTTGTAGTGATTCAATTGATCACTAGTAATTAAGTGGTCTGAATGTTACTTTGTTACTCCTTTAGAATAAAACTTTTAAGGTGATATGTCACTAGTACCTACTAATTCACGGAACACGCGATGAACCCAACATCCAACTTATTTATTTATCCCTTATCATAAAACCATTTTACCATCCCCGATGAATAGGAAATTTATTCAATGCTGCCAACATATACACAGTTTCGTGGATTGTTTAAGCTGTCACCTCAAATGCATTTAGTGTATACATTAGCCAGGTTATAGTTTATGCAAATGCTTGGCGGCTGGCGTGATTACCGAGCGGCCCCGAGAGGTTCGGTTCCCATTCTATCTCATATGCATCACGCCAGATGCATTCTCAACCGCTAAGTCCTATGAGACCATACGTTCGTCGGTTCATCTGAGCGATACTACCTACCTACTTTGCTTTAGAGATGTACTAATATTATAATGTAAAAGTTTGCGAATATGTTTGAATGTTTGTTACTCAATCACTGGTTAAGAGTTTAACGGATTTGGATTAAACTTGGAACGCGAGCAGTACTTGTCCCGGATTAACACATAGGAGAATTTTCATTCCGGTAATTAATTTCCTGTAGTAATACTTGTAGTTCAATAAAAATATTATTCAAGCAATACTTTAGTGAACTTATCAATAGATGGCGCTGCTCAAAAACGTTGTAAACAACAAAATATACGTTTTTTATTATCTCAAATCCACAGGGACGAGGTCGCGAACAACGGCTAATAAATAAATAAGAATGTTCTTTTCCGTACGATTATGGTGAGAATAGTGAAAATGTGATGTCAGGTTTTTTAATAACGTACCTGTCTTTGTTATTAGAAATACATATACCTATATAAGGATACAAACGAGTACATCTTTGGTACCCATATCTAAAATTTTAAGGATAATATTTTAAATTGTAAAAGTAATCATCGTCCAATACTGTTTCTAGTGAATTAAAAACAAAAATAACGATAATATTGTTAAACAGGCGGAGACGTGTAGTTGGATTAAATATACACCGTTATTGTTACGTAGCATCGAATTAGCAAACTTACGCGTCTAAAGTTTCATACGGAATCAAATTATTTACTTACGAATGTACTCAACTAATAAGAACGGAAACACAACAAGGACATAAATATACTGAGACTTTATTCGATAACGTTCACAAATTCTTCGGTAGGTGCTGTAAATAGTAACTTACTTTTAAGTTGGAAACAAAAGCAATGGGGAAGCATCAAACAAACTCTTTTGTTTCGACGATAAAATAATGAAAGTAGTCCACTCGAAGCCGACATTGTTTTAAAGTGAATTAAGTGTAATACACGTTATATTAACAAGGTCGGTTCCCCGCAAGATGCATCTAAGCTTAAAGTATTCCCGTTCTCCCCACGGAGGCTGCCACGTGCTACCACTTAGCACTCGCTGAATACACATTTAAACACACAAAATCCTACATACAACTCTTATCTTAGACGCGCAAAGATCAAAATCCTTTGTTCTTAAGAGCCAAGTAAGACGGCAGACCGAGTGTCTGCCTCAACCGAAAGCTACTTCAGAAGCTTTAACGGTACGTATTAGAATTGCCTCGACGTGTACAAAAATAGTTGAATTGAAGTGCTCCGAAGATTCTATTCGGAACAAATAAACATGCTCTCGGATTTAAATAAACGTAGCAGCATAAAATTTTCAGAGTATTGTTTTCGAACACAACCAACCTATTTTTCTGGGAGTAGCGTTACTGTGATAAGATGATAGAAGATACTTGAAAAAAAAACATACGTATATACTTTTCGGTGCCAACGTTAATGAATACCGTCTCAAATCCCTATTCGATAGCAGTAAAAAAATATTCATTTAATTCTGCCATAAAGTGTCTTATGAAGAGAAAATAAAAAGGGAACGCGTGGGAATAGGCGGACGACTTTAGAAATGCGCTGAAAGAAATTTTATGGGGCCGGGCGAAAAAGATCGCCATTTATGATTCACGCAATAGGCGTCTTTACACATCACGAATGTCGAATGAAATATAGATAACACTACTCTTATGTAAAGTGAGAGGTAAAATTTTCACGGTAGCGAACGCACGCACTGGAAGAAATGTGTCCCACCGCGCGAGGTGGCTCGTGCCACCAAATGGAATCCGCCCCGTCGAGATTGGTTCCGTTAGTTTTTTTTTGTTTAATATTTATGAACTGCGAGTCTAACATCGTCGCGTTTTACCTTCGCCTAATGGCATTTGCTTCAAGCTCGGATACCGTTTTTGTGTGAGGCTTGCGTGAAGATTTCCACACGGGTTTGATATTATAGGTACTTTTTGGGAATTCCTTAAGATGTACTCATTCAATATGTTCTATATGTATATTCTATATGTTATCATTTTAGTATTGCTATTAAATTTTGATTTAACGTTATGTGCCGAATAAAGTGCAGGAATGAAATAAATCAAATATTTGGTGTTTTATTTAAACTTTATGTACCACCTTAACTAAGTACCCCCTTTACTGGTACTTTACTGACACTTAGTGGTTCCCTAGTGGTAGTCAACATTTTGTCAGGAAGAGAATGTGTGGTATTCGTATACCAAATTATATTTCTTTTTTATTATAAGCTACATGCTGTAAATAACGTTTTTTCATAATTTATTCTCATAATCAACTTTATATTAAACGGTTGGTATTTGCACATTATTTACACAATAATTGAATATTTAAAACATTTAGCACAAAATAAAATTATTAAGAGAGAGACAATAGCAGATTCGGCGAGGGGTCATCGTTAATTATTTTTTCAACCAAAACCGGTCATAAATTAAAGTAAAGGGTGCTATTAAACGCATTATTCGCGCATATTTAATGTACTGAAAAGCCTAAAAGGTTTTTATTTTTCACAGATTCAACAGCTCTGTATAAAAATCGCCCTTTAAATTAAGTCCTTATTCAACACCTGATTTATAGACAAAACAGCCCGATCAGGGAAGTGGATAGCTTTCACAAAAAAGTGTCGGATTAAAAGCTTTTCGGCAGCGATTATTTTATCCGAACGCTGAACGCCCGTACTTTGAATATCGCACGAAAATGTTATCTAGATGTTCCCCATCAGCGTGGGCGAAGAATTCACGCTACGTAACGCGAAAGTTATCGTACAATGCACTGGCGGAACTCGGAAAAATTCATATTATCAGTTTTCAGTTTAGCTGCCTCCCCGCCGTCACAAAAAACAATTTCACGCACGTAGAGCTGCGGGGAACTGTAACATGCCTAAAATAAAACTCGGTATTGTTGTTAGGCACTTGTAGATTGTACCTGGAACGCGATGGCACCGATAGAAACTGTAGATAAGGGTCTGGGTGCCGTATGGAGGTAAGCGTCGAACGAAAATCGGTAAAGCCAATTTGGTATGTTAATAGAGCAACACCGATTTCATTATACATATTAATAATTGAACGGGTGGAAATTGTCGTCTTGCGGGACGGTTGATCGCTAGCAGAGTAGGGTACGGTGAAAAATAGATAATAAAATGTATTGAAATGGCTGCGGGCCGGCTTATCCGGTTGAAAGTCAATGAATATTTGATTTCAATTTTTTTCCCGACGTCGCCGTGAAGTATTCACGCCATACCTAATTTGATTTTCGCCATTCCGGCCGTTCGCCGGGGCAGTTTGCATTCATATTCAGCCTGAATACGCGTTTGGGTTGCTTTTGCCCGGGTTTGATACAAATAAACAGCGGATATTTTTACATTTCTTGCCAGGATAACCCGACCCAACTGATTACGTTTCGGGGATAATAACCCGGTAGTAACGGTATGGTGTAGGAAATTTTGATATTAAAAATATTACGCGTACATGTGCCTGATGTATATTTGGATTACATTAAGGGAACCGCTGTCGGAAAATGAATTGATACGGACAGGCTTTTATTATTTACCCGGCCTACGTCATAGACAGCTTTTATTAAACGATAATAGTATTGTGTTGATTATTAAAATAACTGAACGTTGATAGATTCGTTCACCATTTGACTGAAATGTTGAATTTTGTTTGACTGAATTTACTTATTACTAAACCATTCAACGAAGAACGCTCAGGTCATATTTTTTTTAACATGGAATATTCGTAGTAATTCGTGCTGTATAATAGGATAAGATATTTATTTATTTGTTTCTCCTAATTACAAACCGAGGTACCTCAAATATCATCCAAATGACACGCAAACGGCGTAAAACTTGGAAACGAGGGGAAGCCGATGATGCGTTTTGTTTGTTATTGCTGTTGTAACAAGGTAGTTTTTACCTTGTCTTGTCATTCAACAGGATTCGTTTTTGCGAACTTGCATAAATGACGGCGCAACGATATTTCACCCAGGCTGAATATTTGGGTCAACCTGTTTTTGTGTAATGGGGATAACAAAAGTAAATTTAACATTGTATTTGCTGTAACTGCTCCTACGGAACCTTCGTCGGCAACAAAAGATGGCCGTCCTTGATACGATTTCCGTGAATTTAATTAAAATCTTACGCGTTGTGGGGATAATGAAAGCAACTGATTACGGGAGCCCCAGCTTGTGGTGCTTAGACGCACAATTTATTTGCTTGCTTATGTCAAAATGATTAAAGCGCGCCATCTGCCTCAGACTCATTCAAGTATTCTGTGTGCCAGCTAAATTGATTAACGTACGCTGTATCTAATTGGAATATATTATTTAACATGGATATAACGTGGCAGGAAGTAATCTCGTTTTGTTCTCAATTAGAATCAAACTACGACGTTCAACTTTAGCTACAAGATCTTTCGACTTGTCTATGTAGTTTTTGGACCTATACAAGCTTTACAAAGTTCCTCATTGTAACAGAAACCTATAAAAACATTTCACGTGAATTTTCACTTTCGACCTCAGTATATTAGGCAACAATACCAAGAAATCTTCGCGTAGAAACCATATATTTTATTCGGGCGTCGATTTGTTATTTATTAGTCGGGCATAGTCTGAACACGAGGGGAGCATGAAAACGGTGTACCTGTTTAGTGACGTCGATACCTCCAACCCACTTTACGGTTTGGTACACCATAACACACTATTGTTGCGCGAACCCGATCGTTCCTTTTCCCGTTACAGTCAAAGTAACATTAAAAATAGTGTTATGCGTTTTATTTTTGTTGAAAATACTATACAACATTCCGTTTTCATTGTTGATATTTTTCAAAACATCTGAAACAGTCTGGTGATTTAGTTGTAAGTATATTTGTTTTTCGAATAATCGTCTTCCATATTGTTTATTACCAATAATACTCATTAATGATACAACATTAACGAGACTGGAAAGTAAAAATTATTTTGATTGAAATAGTACTAATTATAGCCGGATTTATTAAGGTTTTTTTTCTGCAAATTATACCAATTTCAATTTTTATTTATTCTCTTATTTATTTAGTAGCCAGTTATATTCGCGTTTTCATTATAGTAGAAGAAGCGACGCGTAACATAAAAATGATTGTATATTGTTTCCTCGTGTGACATGTAAACCATCGGTAGCTAAGTTCGTAACGAACAACACGTTGACATGACGGCTCGTGCGTGTCTTCTCAGCTAAGTTACGACGTAAGTAATATTGCCTTTCGTTTTAATATTATTATTGATTCCACATACGAAAATGGCATAATATTTTTTCAAGTACCCTGAATTGTAATAAAACTGGATCATTAATAGTTACGATATAAAGTAAATCATAAAACGCAAATGGTAAGAAAAGATTCGATAACGTTTCGTAAATGAAACATTTCAACAATTAAGAGCTGGAGCCTATGCACTAGTGAATAACGAAAAGTGAGTAGCAGAAGCTTTCATAGAATTGGAAATGGCATTGGACGTAGCTACGAGTATGTACCTGGTCGTTGGAGTTCTGAAATAAATAGCGACATTAAATGCGCTGGTTCCAACATTCATCACAGTGCGGACAAATCATCATGAGTAAAATGAACACAGTCTACAGAGACAGACTGTGGATTAAAAAAGTCATTGCTACTTTTTTATAAATTATTTGTAGCCTGAATACCTGTCCGTGATATTAAAAAGGACTATTTTTCTAACTATCGCTCTCATCCGCGTTTCCAGTTGTAAATAAAAATGACGTTGCGAAAGTTCATTTACAATTACCTTACTCTACCTAGTTCTTTACTAAACTGGTATAAAAGTGTATATTGGGTACGAATCATACGTAGATAGTACTTACATTTGAAGAAATTTTGTAAAAAAAGTTTCACTTACCTCTGTGCCTATTGGTCTGTTTGTCGAACATTAACATGGCGTCCTCAATCTGTAACAAAAAAAAAGACAAATTAAGTAAAGTTCAAATCCTGAAAAGATCGCAAGGAAAAATAGCGAAAAACAAGGGCGTCGTACGCGATTTGAGCCCCGCCCCGGCAATAAAACACTCCGGCGTTGTAATAACGAATAAGCACCGGTACAGAGTAAACCACACGCTGCAAATAAACTTTGATAAGCGGGGGCGAGCAGGTAATAACGTATTCATAGAGAAATAAATGGAAAGTCGGCGGTTAGGACACGCGAACAGAGATGCGCTGTCACCGTCACCCGACTAGTCATATACCTAAATTTGGCCACGAAGGAACGTTTTTAAAACTCCCCATCCGCCAGCAAAGCCGCGGTACAACCGAACCGGCGAAATTGCATTGTAATATTAATGTCATCGTCACGCACGACACTGATATACATGTGACGTAATTATAAATTCATTCCTTATCAAATTTTCAGGATTCGCGTATGAGACGTGTCATGGGAAAGGTTCGGGAAGCGGAGAGTTGACCCACGTTAAAAATGTGAGTTCGTACAAAAGCGGGTTAGGATCGGTTTGACAGGTGAGGGCTCTAGGGTTTTGTCTGGCGTAGGAGTCGCCGGCGTTGGCCGCTCCCTCGGGCGACATTACGCGGGAACTCGACGCAACGCACTCCCGATGATCGACGTCGAATACCCGTAACAGGTGACCTTTCCCTGAATTATTCTTACCTGTAGAAACGTTTGTTTAGTGGTGATTTGTTTGAGTGAGAATTGCTCAGCTTTTGTTTGGGCACGCTTGGACCGGACGACCCTCTTTTGTGGTGAATAAAAAATTTGATACAATATTGAGTGGACCGAAGTTGGCACTTT
>DWKW01000047.1:0-24028 GCA_018250115.1 Doberes anticus | reverse complement strand
TTTTACTGTCTGTATCACACTTATAATTTTGTATGTGTACATGTTACAAATAAAACTATTTTTCTTTCTTTCTTTCTATTTAAATAATTGACACGCGTATGATCGTATTTAACTAGCATCATTTTTAGCTTTAGTTTTCGCCTTATTTTGGTCTCGTTTGGGTTTTAGCTTTGACTTTGACTTAAACTTTAGTGTCGTTTCATTTCGCTTAGTTGTTTGACGTCGCTTTATGGCCAGTTCGAGTCTTGCCATAGGAGTCGTTCCTTCTTCCGACGAACCATTACATGTTCCACATGGAGAAATCTGATTATATGAACTGGAAAGATCCACTTGCGAATTCATATCGGTTCGTTTTAGAATGTAGATAAAGTCGATTCAAAAACATAGACTCATGTAGGCAACATTTGAACGAATATGAATTCGAGGTGGGCACGTATAGCGTTCGCATCCTGAAGTCATTTCCCTGGCTGAAGATCCCAGTCCCGTAGCTACGTCGGTTTAGTTTGAAATTTCATTCTTTTCGAACACATATCTCGACTTCGTCCGGGAATCTACTTTACATTTCTCATCCTAATGGCCATTGGGAGAAAATTGGAAAAGAAGTTTCGTGTCCGCATTCCTATTCCTGCAGCTTGTTCGATAGAACCATTTTAAGAATAGCGAATTGTATCAGATTTTGAATGCTCGAGTAAGATTTGAGTTGGTTTGAATCAAAAGTTTGATGACAATAATTCAGCTTTCATCGTTGCTTAAAATCCTCGGGCCCAGGACTGTGATTAAATTATAACGGTTTCATTTAAAGCTTCACATGTACGATAATATTGTGCATAGCGGCCATTAAGATAGAAGGACATTTTCAAATTTCCCACCAGCTTATTTATAATGCAGCCACAAGCTTGCACGTTGTTGGACATATTAAGACCCTGTACAGTCCTACCTCACGGCACGTGGAGATTAACCCGCTCTCGTCGGAGACAGTGTCCCACAAGGTGATTGTCATCCCATTAACGGCAACCAGCCGCGTAAGTTGCTGGCATGTGCCTCTTTGACTGAGATTAAATAATGATGATAGCGTTTAGAGAGAAATTTCTAACTTGGTCTTCCTTTTATTTTTTTGGAGTTCAATGAAATTGCTGTACTGGTTAGAGCAACAAATAACATTATTAGTAGTTAATAAATTTATGCATTACGACTAGATTTTTCTAGTAACTGGCCGAAGTAAAATAAAATTTTTAAATGGTGGTAGAGTCTTGTGTCGAAGGCTCGCTGCGGCGGCACCACCGCTACGCCTATTTCTGCCGTGAAGCAGCAGTGTGAAAACTGCTGTGTTTCGGATTGAAGGTGCGGTTAGGCAGAAGACACTGAACAGAAGGCATTCCAACTTAGACCTCAGGAGTAGCAACGCATCCACATACAACCACAGATGTGGATGTGCATGGGCTGCAGTGGCAACATCAGATTGCCTGACTGCTCGTTTGCTATTCAGCAGCGATGGTGCCACCGCAGGCGAGCTTTCGACACAAGACTCTACCACCATAAATGTCCGAACTATTCGTTAAATGCTTCTTTATATGCGTCTCTATATGCTGCTACTCTATAGGCGTCGGTGACCATTCATCATCAATAGACGTTCTCAGATTTTAATTTTTAATAGATTAACAGAATAGCAAATGGGCATACAGGATTCCTGATGTTAATTGGTCTCTGAAGCCTATGGATATCCACATCAAACCTCAACTAGGACAGAAGTCCTATCTAAGATAGTGTGTGGATGCGTTGCTACTTTGGAAGTAAGTAAGTTGGAATGTCTCCTGTCCAGGGTCTTCTGCCTAATTACACCCTTCAAACCGAAACACAGCAGTTCTCACACTCGTGCTGTACGGCAGGCGAGCATTCGACATAGGACTAAATTGACATGGACAAACTAAATTGAATCAATAACATCTATTTTGTGATACTACATTTATACGTACAAGTAATATCGCCGGCATAACCCAATTTCACTGAATTGAAAACCGAAATTAATATCAGAAATCCAAGATTTTATCAAAAACTATAATTACACCCATAAGCAGTAATAGTGAATTTAGGGAGCTTTCGAAGTTGCCCCTACTTTCGAATGAGTCCTACTAATTTAGAGGTTTTATGTTACACGTGGTACAAACATGAGATGTTTTTATGGAATTCGGATGGGGTGAGATGGGAACATTATGTGGTAGACGCCCTTCCTATGGTTCGGCTATCGGATGATGCCTATGGTGCCGTTGACCTCTATCGATTCACAAATGGCCTAATTGTAATTTCTGACCGACCCTGTAAACATATTCTACTAAGGCTTACCTACTTGGTGAATTTTATCGGTCTGTACGTGAGGTAAGGTAGGTGGAACAGATTATCTATTAGTATATTGATAACAACTAACAACTTAAATATGCACATACATATATCGATTTTCTTTTATAATTGATGTATTGTAAGGTAAGACCTACGCTTTAGGCTTATTCTGATAAGATCTAAACTATGTATTTCACAAATAATATAAATGTAAAATTTTGTAAGATGGTTGTGATTTTAGCATGAAATAATATTCAGTACGGTCACATGTTTGGTTTTTTTTTCACAAACAGTCTTATTAACCATTTTATTTTCTTCATAATTTATTTATACCTTAAGGGATATAAATTTTCTTAAGGGGAGGATATAAGGTATAGAAATTTGGTAACATAATAATTAAAAAATTTTGACCGCAACTGATACAAAAATTTATTGTTTTATTATCTCGCCTACTAAAAGTACTACATGAAGTCTACTGTGTCTACTGAAACTAGATCTAATCGGATATTTTTTTTTTAAATAGGGGATCAAAAACTTTAAAAAATTTACTACACATCTTAGTATTGTACATCTATTTTAAAATATTTTTTTAGTATCTATAATTTGTCATTACAATACATTACAAATTATTTGTGAAATCTGCCTTTCGGCTTGCTTGAGATTGCTCGAGAAAATCTTTTTTGTTCAGAAACCAGAGTTAGATTTTTTAAAATATGTATAGATAATATGTATATACAATATGGTTATGGTGGTAGAGTCTTATGTCGAAGGCTCGCCTGCGGCGGCACCACTGCTACACCTATTTCCGCCGTAAAGCAACAGTGTGAGAACTGCTGTTTTTCGGTTTGAAGGGTGTAGTTAGGCAGACAACACTGGACGGGAGGCGTTCTAACTTGGTCCTTTGGAGTAGCAACAAAAGGTGGGTGTCCATGGGCTGCAGAGGCCACTTAACATCAGGTGGCCTGCATGCTCGTTTGCTATTCTGCTAAATAAAAAATAAAAAAATGTATACCCTGTCATAATTTTTCAATAATGATTCTTAATAGTATAGATAATTATGAAACTCTTAAACTATTTACTTGTGAAAGGTGATCAAAAGAAGTTATACGCTGATAATTAATTTTGTGTAAATGTTTATTTAAACAATAAGTAACAATTAATTCTCACTGCCGTTGTCGTGGGTGCCATCCTATGGACACAAATAGAAATCCTTCAAATTACTTCTCCGCTGAGAATCGAACCCAGAACCCTATGAATAGTAGACAGGCATGTTGGCCACTGTTCCATTCGGTCCCGACTTTCGTCTGGATATTCTTTAGTACTGATAAAGTAAAGTACTGTTGTTACATTGTAGTTGTAAAAAGTAGGTAAGTAGGCTCAATAGCTTTTTGTGGTTAGTATGACGTGAACACCAACGTTTATAATGTTGAGGACAGGTCGCTTACCTGATGAAGAAAATAAAAGATGTTTAGATTTTGGAAACAAAAGGGCGTGGGCGACTGCTGAGTGAGCGCGCTCACTTTCTTCTTGCAAAAATGTGAGGGAGTGAGGGAGACTGCGCAGGCACAGCTTCGCGTTTGTACAGAGTACGATAAACTACAGAAGCTACGTTTTCTCTCCAGCTGTCGCGACACGTTTATTACATTAATATTTATTTATTACATTTCGGTTCTCAATTTACGTTTCTCATACTTAAAGCGTGGTCGTGCATAAAACGGATTTAGTAGTTACATAGGATCAGGATATTTTTGTTTCATTTCCAGAAATAACACAATTTAAAGTTACCCGAATTAACCCAGCTACCGATTATACAATCCAAAATCCACTTATCAATTCTTTAGAACATTACAGAGGAAGTGACGGAGTCTGAAAAGAATTTTAGTCAAATTAACCTTCCCCAAAGAGTAGTGTAATTGGATGTAAAGCTTAATTTGTTTCAAGTCCCGCTATATCACCAGCAACCCTCATAAATACCTCCGGACCGTTTGCGTGGAAGCGTATTTTAATTGAAGTTACTGTATAAAAATTGCGTAATTATTTTGTTTTAGAACGTTGAAGACTGTTTCAAGATTCCGTGCCTCATAATAAAAAAAAACCGAACTGTCTTTTTGACTTTTTGTCTGTCTATGCTCTTTTTAGCTGTTTCAAAAATACTGCAGTTGTACGATATCTCTTATGGAAGGTTTCCGGTTTATATTTTCTGAACGCAATGCTATTTTGTACCCTGTATTTGTTTTGTACTGATCATCCATAAAGTCCCAAAAAACCGTTTTTTAATATTTGTTATAAAAGCATGAAACTTGTATCATTCGAATGGTTCGATAAAATTAAACAAATTTTGCGTGATTGAGTAACAAACTAGTACACGCGAGACAGCAAATAATCCCCACAAATTTCGCATTTATTATATTAGTAGAAATATGACGAAATAGATAATCATGTTATTAACCATACAGTCAAAGTAGTACAATGTATAAATTTAATATACCGAAATTAAAATAGGCACTAAGTTTATATCCAACTATGAAACTTGAAAGAACTTATTAGAAATGGTGGTAATAAATTTCTTTAAACATATTGCGACATGTTATTCTAGTCTATGTCTGTAAATGTCTGTAAGTTGTTAGTCCTCAGAAATAAGAGCTTTCAAAGTTAGAACCAAGATTTACTACTTAACTTCAGAATTGCACTGAACTTTAATCACTACGGGAGGAGCAGACGGATTCGCCAGTTACTACAATAAGAGTGCTGTGTGCGTGACCCAGTTATGTTTTCCCTTTGGAATTGAAGTTTTTTTTTAGAAAAGGAACTATTCGTTGTTTATTAGGGTAGGTTGTGTAAAGTCGATTGTTTTTGTGGAACGATTCGCCGGGGAGCGGCGCCTTCTCGATCCGGTAGTTTTCTGGAGTCGCGGTCCGCTCCCGCCCTAATTTACTGCGGTGCTAACCACGCGGCCCGCAGTTCGTATTCATTACCCACCTGCCCACCCCGCTGCAAGAGATTTAAAGCCCCTCAGTATCACTGCTCAGTTACCACTACTCAAATATTTATTTAATTGCCGTGATATGAATCCTCTCCATAATTTCTGAGAGGAATGTTAGTAACTCTATTATAAAGGCGCTGATAATAGAATTTCGGGAAACGAATAATATTGTTTTGGAAGCAACGGAATGGCTGAATGTTTGCTAGAGTTTCCAAACAGAGTGGTCGAATATTTTGTCTCAGGCGAGATAGCAAAGAACAAATGGCCTATACTTGCGTCCACTGATTGGAATGGCTGTAAAAGATGATCGATTAGTTCGTATCTGTACAATATATACACGTAAACGTAGGCCTAACTGTTACTAGCTTTTACAAGGCAATACACGTAAGCTGAGTGGCTATTACAAACAGCAATTGTTTTTCGGTACGTTTACATGGAAACGTAACATTGATCTTTTCTCCTGTTAAAACCTTGCATCCTTTTCTACTTTTAACATTATCATTAAAAATGCAAAAGTTTCTGATTATGGTTGGTCAAATTGAGGGTGAATGTGTATGTGTTATTCAATTACGCAATACGTTGTAAATAAAATATCACATAATTTGGTACAGGGCTAGATTGAATCCAAGAAAAGGACATAATCTAGACTAGAACACGATCGATCACATAAAACTTGAGATAACTTGAAACTACGGTATGCCATGCTATATTTAGATGATTCCATTAAACATAATGGTTTAAATGGATCTATTTTTCTTGATTAGGCACTCATACATCGCGGACGAACGTCTAGTAATTATCTTTTAAGAAAAAATTATAGCTTATTCCCTACCCATCTGGGCAGGCGGGCCACATGAGGTCTTAATTCGAGTTTTGACAGTTTACGTAAATCTAAATCGAATTACTCGTAGTATTATCCTATACATCGTACATTGTGTTATCAAAGATCGTTTTTAAATATTAAATCGAGAAACAGAAACGTTAAGAGTTTTTAAAGTGAGCTATTTTAGTGCGTTTTTGTAAGTAATTTACAATTACTAACAACCATGCCCAGTAAATAAACTAAAGAACGTGGAGTGCAGATATAAAATGAGACTAATGTTAAAACTGTTAATTTTAACTGGCACGTTACTGTGTGCTGTGCGCGACTGACTCTAATAAATATACTGACCCTTACGATCCCAAAATGAGCGAAGTAGTTTGTATTGTTCATTCCGGGCATATATGATGAAGCAATTATCCTTGGTCGGTGTAGGAGTTATTTTATTACGAGGCAGGGGTCGGCGGGCGGGCGGCCCCGGTGGCGGGCGCAACCGTATTTACGGGACCTTCTTGAAAGCGACATTTGTTTGGCGCTCAACTAATGCGGCTATCGCTTGTGTAAGACCCAGCCGAAAGAATGGATTGTGAGATTGACCCGCACGTTCGATCCTAACTTTTTTCTTTTATCGGAATTTAGGACTACGACACGGTGTTACATGGTGTCAACACAAATGAAAGTTTAACACCTTAATGCTATATTTACAGTTTAAAGTTACAATTAACTTTAAGCTTAAAATGACTAACTTCTAAAAACCTATAACGTTTAGAAGCCGTAATGTGGATAGTGAACAGGTTTAAAAGGTAAATGAACTTTACTTATTAGGAACGAAAACAAAGGTAACTACATAAATTCTAGACGTGTCTGCGACCCTCTTTTGTTTATGTTCAAATCTGCATCACAATTCAGGTACCTACATATATGTTAAAATGTAATCTGAACTGCAATCTTAATGGCTCTAACATTACGTAAGTAGTTCAACATACCGCATAAAGTATTAGCTCGGGCGAAAAAAAGTATAATACAACAGTTCTAATTTTAAGTTGATAGATTGCTCGTAACAGTTCAGTGTAGGAGTGAGTTTTTATCGCAAGAATCTTTAGAATTAGAACTACTAGCTTTTGCGTTTGGCTTTGCCCGCGTTAAATGTGTTTTCATTCATGAAATTGATTCGAGTAACAAACATCGAAACATCTTCACAAACTTTCACATTTAATATGAAAATAGGACGTAAAAAGGCATATGCATCTGGTTTATATGAAGTACTATATAATATATGTGTAAAGTAAAGTAAAGATTTGATACGATAAATTTATTTTCCATATACAAGTTCGACAGTTATTTTACCTTACATCAAGTATATTTTTCGTAATCTCCAAAGCAATAATTTATTTACCAGTAGTTTCCAAATATCGATATCATTTGAAGATCATTAAATATCTAAGGTGGAATCGTAATTATGTAAAGCTGATTATTACACTATGTAGAATTTCTTCACCCTTTCAAACCTCGCCAGGTAGGTAAACCTGCGTCAGGCCTTTTTGATCCAACAGCCCTACACATTATCGGAAAAAGGACGTAGCCCCATTTTATCTCAGTATTTATATAGGCTTTATCGATAGACTTACTCTTTTATGTGTTAAGTATTATAGAAACGAGGGTCACGTCCACTTAAATTTTGTTTATTTATTAAATTTTTTATTTATTTGATTATAAATATACATTAAGTTTTTATAAGTCTACAACTAACTGTAGAATTAAATCTACATTGATATTTTATTTAAAGTAAAATGACGTAAGTACGCGATAAGTTAAAATTTTTTTTACTGAATACTAATGCATCAACATAGGTCATCTTATATAAATCGAAATGTAAATGTTCGTCTGTACAATATGGCTAATCTCTTAAAGAATTTTACCAATTGGCATACCCATCAAGTTTCATGAAATTTTAACACAACATTGTATTTAAATACGCTCGTGTTCCATCCTTCGGTATGTGTGACACGTATTGGGTGAAAAATTGTTTTTCTAAACTCTGTCTGCAGAACTTAAAAGAAGCCTACACTAAAATAAATATTTTAGAGCCGAGGGAACGCCTTCCGTTGAAAATAACAGCAATTAGGTACTTATTTTGTGATATGTTAAAAATTATGAAAAAAAGTGCCTGTTTTTTTTTAAATCGACCCAGCTGAGCAACAGTCATGCGTGGACGGGTGCAGTAGTGGTAGTATAAAATCAGCGAAGTCCGAGGCATAAGCATGTTTTCACAAACATTTCGTAATAAAGCAGTCGTATTTTTGCTATGCCTACTAACTTCTTATGATATTACACAATAGCGAAGAAAAATTAAATAGTTTTTTTAAGCTTTGCAATAACTTAGGATAACAAAGGATAGAGGAATGCTTCACTGCGCCGGCAACATTCCTGAAATACTTTTAACGTATGCTGCTCTGCAATGTTTCGGTTTGAATGAGGTGGTTAAGCAGACTTATAGTACAATACAATTACGAATTGTTAATCGAAGTGTTACTTTATACGGCGATTTAATACTTCTCTAAACTCTTTGTACCTACTCATATTTGTTCAAATTAATTTAGTTCGTTGGTTAAAAAAAATATAAACATGTCAATTATAACATAGATATTTTTTAATACAAAATCTCTAAATTTATTTTCGTATTCACTACGCAAAGCGAAGTTAATGTCAATGTGTTATAAAAACGTACGTAAACACACCTAAATAAATCAGTGTGTGCTCCTTTACTACTTGAAAAAACTTCAGGTCAGCCGTACATTCTACAACAATGTATTAAATGCAATCCCTAAAATTTAAATTGCAATGCCTCTTAGAACAGTTTGTCTGTCATACCCTTTACAACAACCACTATCTCGAACAACAATAACATCGAAAATAGCGTCTTCTGGGAAAAGCTCGACTGCAGTAGAACCTCCACTGCACTGTTTCCAAAATACAGCAATGCTCGCACCGCTGTGTTCTAATCTCCAGTAATATCCTGGCGATGAACACCTGTGGTCAACGTATCTTTTTTACCAATATATACAATGTAGGTTTAAAAAAATATTCTTCAAAACGTTATTTATGGATGGACCCATTTCCGACTTACAGCCCGTGTAATAAATAGAGCAATGTAATTAGAGGCCGGAGGTTCCTAAGTCCTGTTGAGGGAAAAGCGCTCACGCTCTGATAGGTACTGGTTGGAATACCGCACACTGAATAATTTAAGTGTCTGGAGTCTAGCGACACAAGATTTTGCAGTCTCTATTTTGTGTTTAGTTTTCTATAATGTTCTTAACATTTTATCATTTTGGGTTTGTGTGTATGAATGGCTATTTTCTACACTGGCTTGTAAATAATTATGTTGATCGTACGATCGAGGGGTTTTTAATTGCACTGAAACTGCACTGAAATTTATATTTGTCTTGGACAAGCCCTTTCTTCTCTTAATTGTTGTTCCCTTGTCGTGTGTGCTTATGTATTATTGTGTTCATACTTTTATGCCCGCGGAGCACTAAGCAAAGTAATGCCGATGCCGCCACCCTTGCAAAGAACCCGGCCTGGGACGAATTCATCCAGCGATGGTATTACTTATGTGGTTGAGCGAAAGAGGCGAGTGATGGGTCATGACTTTTCTTACTTTGCCGACCGACCAAAATTACTATAATTTTGGTGGGTTATTATTATAACTAAGAAATTTTGTGAGATTGGATGGATGGATGTCTGCATTGATGACTTGTTACTCAACAATGCAAAATAAAAACTGAACGGGTTTTTATTAAATTTGGTACGGGCATTGCTTGAATCCTGAAAATAACATAAATTAAGCTTGAACATGATTGAACGCAGAATTTATGATACAGCTTGATCTTTTCTCATAGTCAACATTTTAACTACTTAGAAAATAATGACTTTTTTATTATAAAAAACGTTACATACGTTGGCAATAATTTCAATTTGGGATTTGAGATGCAGCGAGATGAATCGTGAACATAATAGTATTAGAGATAGAAAACGAGAATAAGAAAATATATGTACCTACAATTAAAAATAGTCGTTATCTTGCTATTGATATTTCTTAAATTATATTTAAAAATATTATTCTGTTGTCTATTTTATAGTGTACTGAAAGCGACACAAAATGTCATTTTTATGAGTACTAATGGGTAATAACTGTCAGCGAAAAATGAATTTCACGATACAAAAAACATCACATCATTGCAAAAGCAAATTGTAAACCGAACTTTATCTCTTTATTTATTTGACTTTGTTAATGTTTAATTTAATCCTTCAACATAATGTTACAATATTATCTTTTTCAATTTTTTTACTAATATTTTACTAGATTAATTTATCATATTTCAAGAGGCTATAAATTTAGATATAGAAGAGAAGGGATAAAGACACATGCAGGCACAAATTGGGTGGCTCAACGAACGAGTTATGCAAACTCTGAGATCCACCCGCATGGTGTCCAGTGACGACGATAATTCGATGTTCCCACACTTCCGGATCGACTTGACCTTTATAGTGGGCGCTTTTATAAATTCAGTACGCTAGAAATAATTTCAATAATTGTTTTGTGGGAATCAGTCTAACTGATATCGACTATTGAAGTTATCTGAACACAATTTTTGTCTGCATAGTTTGAATGTTTGTTCGCTAATCACACAAAAACTGCTGAATTTGTTTATTGGGACCTTCCACAGTTTAAATTCAAATGGTTAGACTCAAATACTGCGATCTTATTCAAAGATCGGTACAGTAAAGCAGTGGTACCACTTATCCTCTCTGTATTGTGCACTATCATATATGCAGGTGGTCAATTGGAATTGATTTTTTATAACTCTTATGTGGTGATGTTGTCCAGCTTTGTATTATATGATTTTGAATATTGTGTTGTATGTTTTTGAGTTATGTATCCAAACCTACATATTTTGCTATGAAAAAGGAAATTATTAACGATGGTGACAGTACGCAGAATGATAATTTATAGACTTCATGCCTCACAGTCGTCAAAGAAAATGCGACAGTATTAAAAGTTTCACGATAAATTTGGGGCGCATTTAGAATATTTTCTCATTTTTAATTACAGGTCTATAAAATGTAATGGCTGTAACACGTTAAGAGAGGCAGCAGCGTCTTAAAAAAGTAATCTTTTTCTAAGGATCCACGTAAGGGACGAAAACGTTGCGAGATCCGCCCTGTGGCGTGCCGCTAACACTCCTTATAAATACTCGTAAGTCCCTGGCTTTTGTGGCTAATCTTTTGCGTGAAGATCGCTATTATACCGCTATTTATTATTTCTACCCGTATTTCTCTTTTCTAAAGTCAAGTTGAAACGTACTTCATATACTTGAAGGATTTTAACCGCTCATTTCGAGTCGAGCGCTGTTGAAAAAATTAAATTTGCCTCTTTCGCGCGCCCTCACCAATGGACTGTTTCACATAGTTTTGAATTTTAAATTATGTTAATCTAGACTGGCCGTCTTGTTTGCTGCCGACAACATCGTTTTTGAAGCCTGAATATTATTCCATATAAAATATTACATTGACCAATTTTAAAGTAGCATGAAACTGACCGTTATGAATTTTAAATGAGTAAGAAGTTAAATGTTATAAATTTTTCTTATCGTATCGTACAACCGTATTAATATTAAAATTAACGTTCAAAAACCATTCGAAAATAAAACAATTGTTTGTATTATATGTAGAACATGTGGGAAAGGTACACTCTAGGTTCAATCAGAGTTATAAAACAATTGCACTGTATCGCACTATTGAAGTATCAGTTAACGAGTAACTAACGCGTTCACTGTCTGAATTTGGAAAAATACATTCGATGAAAATTTTAAAGCAATCGGAAAGTCTCATCTTTAATGGAATTTATTTTTATGCGAGTTTCATAAAAAATGCTGTGGATTTAAAGTTTATAAATATATTACATATATATATACATATTCATATATATATATATTATATTTTACAAAAAAAAAAATTAAAGTGTGAATATTCGTATCTACTGTATATTCTACAGTACGAACGCAAATCAGACGGAAGAACAAAGGATCTAGATGCCATGGATGCAAAAGCACAAGCCCTCTTGAAACCTTTTGATTACAATGGGGACTCCAGATCTCTATATTGGCGAGTAGACTTAATTCTGCAGTCAATACTATTAAGAAAATACGTTCTCTTACTGACGTCATTTCCAGACAATTTTTTTAAGTTATTTCCGTAGTGCAATGTCTTATGTCATTTTATTATGGAGAACCATTAGGCACGCAGATTTTCTTACAACGATTTCTTTCCTGTTAAAGCAAGTGATAATAAATTTCTAAATAAAATAAAATAATAAATAAATAACGTCTCACACTCATAGCCCCACAGTAGCATTTAACCTGTGTCGCGGGTGCCATGGAGACACACAGAAACAAGCACACAAACACCCAGACCAAGTGCAGAAATCCAAATTCGTCATTAAAATTTCTGCCAAGCTGGGAATCGAACTCAGGATCCTTCGAATGCAGGCCGCACGTTGACCACGGCGCCATGCGGGTCGTCAAAGGTCGTCAAATAGGATATAATTTCTATTAATCATAAATTTTAGTTATTGGATTCGAACCCCGACCCACCGGAGTTACTCAAGTAAACGTGGAAAATCAATTACATTAATTAAAACTGACAAAGACAAAGAGGAATTAAGAAGATCAACAAATAAACAAAACCAAAATTTTAGTGTAAGAAAAGATGGTTGTTTAATGATACAAATTTGATCTGAGAGAATACCTTGTCTTACACTAATCCCTTGGTGGGGTTTTATATAGGATCAGAGCGTATTCCGGCAATATATCGAAGATTAATGGAGCGATGGCAGCGGCATATTGCGCTTAATATTTCCCACTTTAACATATTAATATGCTTTGATTGGCTCTGTTGAACATTGTACAGTTGAATAAGACTATGGATGTTTTAGATATAGATGTATATTTTGTGTATATAGACGTAGAAGGGTTGAGTATACTCTTGTATTTCTAAATGAATAACTTTTGTCTTTACTATTAAAAAATTATAATGATGGAATTGATTTAACCGCATTGATTTCTGAACACGAACAATTTTTTTTAACTCGTCTGTTTTTTTGTTTGCCCATCACGCGAAAATTGCATTGTAGATTTAAATGGTACTTTCGCATTTCAAATTAATGTTGTTAAATATTGCGATAAGTAGTATGTGTCGATCTACACGCGGCCGCCGATCCGCACTTGGCCAGCGTGGTGGACTATGGTCTAAATACTCTCATCTCTAAGAGGAGACTAAGCAATGGGACAATAAGGGGTTGAGGTTGATGCGTCGCTGACGTCGTGGGCGACAGTATAGTGTGGCTATATAAAAAAAAAATTAGGAAATAAAAGCCAACACGTAATGATTTTCCATTCTCAAGTATGTAATACGTATTAAGCGCTATATTCGTTTTGCGTACAAGTATGTATGCGCCGCTTAAAGTACTGTTTCGCATTTGTAAATTATACATCTATGTGCCTTCCGCTCTAGCTGGAGTCGTAACGTAGTAAGTTATGAGTAAGTGTGGCGTCGGAGGCGCGGGCCCGCCAGCGCCGGGCTGCACCGAACTCTTAAATTAGCGCTAACTTACACCACTTAGCTTCTTCAAGTTTTGTTTGTAGACACCGTAAATATTCAATGTTGCGCACAATACGCCCGTTTGCCGCTTTGTACGTGAATCAAAGCGCCCTTTGTATTATTGCTCGACGGTTCACTTGCATTTCTCGTTTCAGCGATCTTCCCTTACTTAGGAAGACGTCACGCGGCACCTTTTTGTTTTCCCGCTTCAGAACTATTAAGCTCATTAAAGCGATTCCACCGTTTTCTTCCTGAATTTCTTCCATTCAACTTGGGGAAGGTAATGAATTAATTTATCAACAAAGTGCATATTTCTTGAAATTGCAAACTATGGTAAACTCTATTAAAAGATATGAATCTAGTGCATCTAACCAGCGTACAGCTATTAGGTTATCCAACTGGGAATGGTAATTCACATATATAGACATTGAATAGTGGCGGACGAGCCAATAATTCGATTTCGCGGTTATTTTGGCACATATAGGCAGTGCGAGACGCAGGTGCCGGCTCCAATTGTAATAATCAAACTGAACAATACGATGTGAGCAAGCCTATTTTGCTATTTAACTTGGAACTGGAAGTAATTTTAAAATTCCAGCTATCGCTTTGTAATGGTTTCGGAAT
Source organism: Doberes anticus (assembly GCA_018250115.1). Taxonomy (NCBI): domain Eukaryota; kingdom Metazoa; phylum Arthropoda; class Insecta; order Lepidoptera; family Hesperiidae; genus Doberes; species Doberes anticus. Next base: position 9,608 of record DWKW01000047.1, on the reverse strand, counting down.
ATTTTGTCTCAGGCTTTAAAAATTCCACTCGCAATTGACGTCCGGCTTAACAATACAATTCGACAGGGAAAATTAAAAGAAAGTCTAAATTGTGATGCAAATTTCTGCCTATGTACACTTATTCTTCTTTTTTCAATAGGTTTTGTCTGAAATGGAAATTAATGTCTTACTTCCGAGGAAAGGCGAAGACGGCATTGTAAGTCTAAATGGAGTGGCTTATTCAATTTTAACCAGAGTTACCTTTTGTCGTTTTTTTACTGATTAGTCTTTGTTTATCGGATGAACGTAGACAGATGGGGGATAAAACTTTCGTAGACGTATTTTGGCATATTAATTGTCATACTCTAAGGACTTCTAAAATAACGGATATGTATGGATTTAGTTTTGTGGAGAAGTGAGTGATACCCTCGCGGTTAAGAACTCTGATCCACTCCGGTGGGTTGGAGTTCGAATTCCATTTTTATTTTACGAAATTATGTGCGTATTAGATATTCATTATCACTTACTTTAACTCTGACGAAAAATATCGTAAGGAAACATGTGTGCCCAAAATTGCATCAAAATGTTGTGTTGGGTACGTGAAGTCCGCCATACCGCGCTTGGACTGCGTGGTGGATTATGGCTTAAGTCCGTCTCATTGAGATGTGATTCGTGCTCAGCAATGAATGACTTCTAAAATGTATTAATTTTATTGATATGCTTTTAACGAGAAGAACCAGATCACATTCAAAATATGGATTAACTTGTTCCAATATCGAAAGTAATGTGATATTTATATATATTACATGAAATATGTACATTACGGTTGAAAGCAAATTACAAATCTGTACCTTCGTACATAAAGAACCTGTAAATCGCGAAATGAATGCTCAATATGAATTGAAATGCAGTTTTGAGAAAAAACAATAAAGATGACTTTTATTTTATTTATCTGATGTTAGACAAGCACGTGCACAAGGTGCACCTCGACAAGCATTTTGAAATAGTAGCCATTGCCGAGTTAAAAGGAATTTTCTGAAACGCTAAATTTCTAAAATATGAATATAGATAGGTCATTTTGACGACGTGGAGCATCCGCAGTTTCCAAAGTTTTTTCTTTTATGAAACACCTTTTCATCCACATGTTTGAGTATCAATAGCACAATGCATTCCAATGTAGCCCTCAGGAGTTTCAACGCATCCACGTACAACTCTGATAGGAATTATTCTGGTTAGGACGATGAAGTAACAAACGAGCAAGCAGACCACCTGATATTAATCGTCCCCAATCTTTATCTCAAACAGAACCGCAGTTCTATCTGAGGTTGTATACGAAATAAATGTGAATACTTTTTTATACGCTGTAGGAATAGCAAACGAGCATGAAGGCCACCCGATGTTAAAAGGTCACTGCACCTCATGGACATCGACATCAACCTCAATTAAGACTGAAGTCTTTTCTGAGGTCGTAAGTTAATGTGTTGCTACCCCTGAGGACTAAGTTGAAATGCCTCCTGTCCAGTTTCTTCTGCCAAAACACATCCTTTAAACTGAAACACAGCAGTTCTCGTACTGCTATTTTACGGTAGAAATAGGTTCAGCTGTGGTATCGCCGCAGGTGAGTATTTGACATAAGACTCTAACACCACCAAATACTGCTGTTTTACTACGAGTGCTACAAATAGGTGTACCTGTGTCGCCGCCGTAGGCATTTAACTCAAAAGTGTTTGAGAACTCACAGAAACAGCAAATAATAACTTTACAGTAACTGTCCAAGTGCTTTCTAATATTTTTATTTTCAGCTTAGAAAAAGCAAAATTTAAGCAAGTTGGCAAAGATACGTTTCTAGATGAATTGGCTTTAGTCGACGACAAATAGACAGTATTTCAGTGTTAATGCAGGTGTCCTATCCGGTGCCGTTCGATTAATTCCCATAACGAGGCGGGTTCATCAGGTTTCTCCCGGAACTAGCCGTAAATACATCACTGCACCTCTGTTCTGTACAAAATGTTACGTGTCATTCTTGTTGTACTGAAAGTCAGCTACGTTTTCACATATAACGATTTATAAACACAAAACAATTTGAAAGGTTAACTTAAATTTTGGCATTAAACTTTTAAATTAAATGAAGAACTACATTTAAGAATAAATTAACATTTATGGTTTTAACAATATTATAAGTGTTTATGACAAATTATGTTATTTAACTATTTACATCATTGCATTATTTGCTTTTATTTTATTCTGGGATGCTACGTATAATAAAATAAATAATATGCGTATTGTCACAGAAAATAGTATTTTTAATTGAAGTATTTGTATAAATATTTGTTACAAAGAGTAACACCACTTTGTTACATTTTCAGAACCAAGTGATGTTTTATGTGTAAGGTACACACAAAACAAAAGCATAAAACAATGCAAGACAAAGAAAAAAATAACGAGGTTAGTATGAAAGGGCTTTATTTTTAAATACTATACGCTCGTGTTCTATAATTGATAATTGTTGACCTGTCTTTAGTTGTAAAAAATCTGCTCTATACAGTGCCCCTTTTCTCTTAGTTTTAGGATTAATCAGCTTTCTAGCAACAATACGTCAATGTGAGAGCGCAGGTGCAGTTCGATTAATTCCCATAACGAGGAGGTTCCATCACGCGCTGTCCCCGGACCGGCTATAAATACATCAGAAATAAATGCATGTAGGTATACTCTAAGATTTTGCTACAAATCAAAGTTTGCACGTAATATGGTGCAAATTTGAATGTGCATTATTCGAATTCTGATACGAGTGTACATTACTCCAATTCCGTTACCTATTACTTACTACAATACACCTGGTACATGATAAAGCTTAGATTTAGCGTATTGTCACATGTCACTTGGTCACTGTCCGGGTTAAAGTATGTAAGTACAGTAGCATATTTCTAGTTTGAAGGTAATCTGATAAAATTGACTATTCGAATTTGTTATAATTCGTATGACCTCAAATATAAGTCGATCGGCCATCCCTTGTCGATAACCATACAACGTTACTTCATCACATTTAAACATTTCTTTATTAAGTTTTTTATGCTTTTTCACAGAAAGTTCTAGTATTTATTAATATGTATGTATAAATATAATTCAATATTCCAGGAACTATTCGGTAATTTTTCGACAATTTACTAAAAAGATAAATTATATATTCTACAGCGTTTTGGTACCTAGCTATGTGCATGTTTTCAAGGTCAGCTAGTAAGTCCATTTGTGCTTTTCACAATATAAGATTTGTGAGCTTTGGAGGGTAATCTGGATAACTAATGTATAAACAATTATTATGTTAGATGATTTCTGCTCATTGCAGTTCGATGAATCCTCACTAGGCTATTTAATACAAGTTGTCAGAATCGGCTATAAATACATCAGTGCATTAAAAATTTAATCCTCTCTATTTCATTTCCATAAAAACATCTCTCTTTCTTGAATATATGTATTTTATACATTCCATTTTATTCAGTCAGTAAAAATAAAATAAAGTTTATAAGCTAAGCTCGACTATATTGTTTAATTTAAATGAAATTAAATCTTCTGTTTTAAATAGTTTACGTTTTTAGGCATAATACTAAGAAAAAGAATCCATCTGATGATAAATGTTCACTGTCTTCTAACACTTAGAACCAGAAAAATGGATCTTATTATCTTAGACATAGGTAAGATCATGCCAAGTGGCAGTGAATTAACAGTTTTTTAATATACTTTAGTATCTGTCCTTTAATAATATCATAATAATACTGTAATAATATCTTCATTTCGTATTATTTTTACATATCAATTTTTTTTTAATAAATATATAAATAACGGTTCACACTCATAGCCCCACAGTAGGTCGTTTAACCTGTGTCGTGGGTTTCATGGACACACACAGAAACAAGCACACAAACACCCAGACCAGGTTCAGAAATCTAAATTCATCATTCAAATTTCCGCCCCGCTGGAAATCGAACCCAGGACCCTCCAAACGGCAGACCGCACGGCGCCATTCAGGTCGTCAAATAAAATAATTATTAAATAAAATAACAAACATAAAGAAAGCACCACGAGTAGAACTCTGGAATACGAAACCTCTGCTTATCTGGAAGGAGATAGTAGATTTCTATATAACAACAGGTATTTGTAAATTTTGTGTATTAAAATACCAATGTACACTGACAACATTTTTATAGAACAGTTCTACTTTATTGATCGTCGACCCATTATTGTCTCACTGCTGGGCACGGGACTTCTCAGAAAAGTTCTCAGAAAGAGTTTAGGCCATAGTCCGCCACGCTGGCCAAGTGCGGATTGACGGGCTTCACATGCCTTTGACAACGTTATGGAGAACTCTGAGGCATGTATATTTGCTCACGATATTTCCTTCTTCACTGTTACAGCGAATGATAATTCATATTCGCACATAATTTCGAAAATTAAGAATAGCTAATACTTCGAGAAATAGAGGTGCTTGCCGGGATTTGAACCACCCACCATAGCGCGGTCGAGCTGCTTAACCACTAGGCTATCACTCACTCATGTACTTTGTTAATTCCACCACACCTTCGTACCTCAGTTATTTTAAGCTAGATGGTGTAAGCAAGACGATATTACCAACGGCGTCAAAGAACCAACACCTGGTATATGCTGGAATATTATCTCGATTGTTCCAAGCGATCCTCCTTCCGTGTAGTCATAATCAAATATAATATTTCGAAGGTCTCTTTCAGAATTTAGAATATATCCCATTTATGAGCATATCCAAAGGCTTCATTTCCGAGAATAGCAACAGTAGAAAATTTGCAAATTTGCGTACAAAGCGCAAAGCACTAGCGGGATCGTCTTTGTATGCAAATATTATTACAGGAGTCTATTGAAGGACCACACTGTACTCGCGTATAGAGCCCAAGCATCTAGTATAGTTGTACCAACTATGCCCGTAATAATCCGTACTCGAGGAGTTGTGACATTAAGTTTTTTTTTCGAAACCTTGCCGTCAAATTGCTTCTCTTCAAACTGACGTAAGTTATACTTTACACATTTAAAGACGGAATTTGATTAAACAATGAACGCAATTTGGGATAATTTCAATAGTCTATAGAACATTAAATCAATCGAATTGCAGAATCGACAATTCATACGCAAATCTACTCTAAGCGTGTTAACATGGCTCCGGGGTTATTGCGGTGTACCGATTCATGTGTCAGACTATGTACTGACCACACCACACCACCTTACCTATGTATGTATATAATCTACTACTAAGCTGTACTTAGACGCGTATTGTATTATCCTATACGTGTCGAACTTATTTATAAATCTTGAATACTTCAATAAAACAATCGCGTTATGTTTGATCCGGTTAATTTAACTATCTAAGTATAGGCTACGACATCATTCTTCGTGTCATCTCCGTTGCAATCTGCATCCATTATGACATTAATATCAATCTGCGCTAATTTAACGTTATATTTAGTGGCATGCTGGGTCAGTTAATCACTTTTCTTTTACAGTGTACCAGTTGGCAGTCGCATTGTGTTAAGATGAATTAGTAAATTACGCATGCAATTAGAAATGCGAATGTTTGGCGGTCGACGCGGGGCACGTCGCCGCGTCGGGGCGGGTCAGTGGTGGCATGTGAGGAGCGAAACGCTCAATCATCACGGGACAAGCCACGCGGTACGACTTACTTACTCAATACGAGCCCTACTAACAAGAAATAAAATACAAAGCGACTAGCCGATGTGCAAATAGAACAACGCGCGTCACGGCTGTAGTTTCCTTTTTGTATTAGAACGTTCCATTCATAGAGATAACAGAGTGCGCGCAGGCGACAACGGGAAACAATTACGCTATTACAAAAGGCCTTAAAGATTCTAATTACGAGTGGATCCTTTCATTCGTAAGCCCCGATCGGATACGAAACCGGCCCATTATCGTCTACCATAAACATTTCTGGATTTCATATCCGCGGCACGGTCGGGGCCGCTTCGCTTATTACCTCGGCGCGGAAAAGAATAACATCGTTTCGGCACTTTTGACGCAAATTCCGGATGCCTACGTTCATATTGTGAGCCGTTAATATTCTGCGCGAAGCATCCGACCTTTTTTATTTGTATCTAAAATTGAACATTTTGTCGCGACAACGAGTGTGTGCAGCGCTCCCCTCCGACGAAGGAACGATAAAAATACGGAGACGGCACACTCGTGCGGCAATCAGGCGCACTAACGACATCGAAAATGCTTAATTCGTGTACACGTGTATTTAATTAATACCCTATGCCTATGCTACGCCTAATGATAATTTCTAAGTTTATATGATAAACTATAATCGTGCATTATTTTATTTACATTAAGATACAACTTATCATCATCAACCCATTATTGTCGCGCTGCTGGGCACGGGTCTCCTCTCAGAGATGAGAGAGTAAAGGCCATAGTTCGCCACGTTGGTCAAGTGCGGATTGGCATTTCTTTAGTTTACTCCGATACTATTACTAGTAATACTCCGGTGGTTGTAGCTTATAATTAAGACATTAATTTAATAGACAAACCGATGAAGTAGATGTTTCGCAGATGTTCCTAAAATCTTAAAAAGTTAAAAAATAACATTGAAAACACAATTTGCTATAGAAACGGCACAATGTTAATTTTAAATCGAAACGCTAAGTCGGGCTGGAGCATCATAATGAAAATGAACTTGGCATTCTGAGGTAGACGGAAGAAGTGGATTGTAAAAATCTGTGTCGAGTAAAATAGCCCTATCAAACAACAACCGGCGGGCGGGCGATGAAAAAGTAAAGTTAGCAAAACAACAAACAACGGCCCGCTGTCTGCGGCATTTCGCGGCCACCTCTGAAATTTACGGCGCTGTCATTATTCAAACTTTTGAAAAATCCTCAACTACGGACAAAATTAGAAAAAAGCGGATTTCTTCCTCAATATGATCTCGGGAATCTGCTGAAGTCGGCTGCTTTTATGCTGAAGTGGCAAACTCGCTAAGATAAGGGGAGGAGCGGACAAATTGTAATAATTGCGAGACGAGATAAGAACTGACACCAGAAAACAAATGAAGGCGGGTGGAGCAGCCGGGTGGGGTGGCGGCGCGCCGCCGCGTGACGTCACCTCGTCTTGAGCTGCTAACCAACAATTCGCCGCCCTATCAGACGCGCAGCTTAAGACCACATTCACCCCCATAACAATAAACTGAGAAACTTATTACTCTGTTTGTCAGCATATCATTAAATTGAATCAACTAAATGGTTTGTTCTGCTTGCTAACATGTGGTTACACATACGATCCTTTATTGCAAATTATCTGTATCGAAAGTATTACAGTGGCCCGGATAGATGTTCCTATAACTCGAATCTGTGGTTTACCCGTAGGATGAAAACAATAAAAGTAGGTCAACTGATGGAATATAGGAATTGCGATATTGCGAGAAATTCCTTTTAGATTAATAAATTTCTATGAGTTCTGTGATCGTTTTATTTGATTCTCAGTAAAACAATAAGCTTATTGACTAAGGTTGTCAGTATTAGCTTGTACTAAGAGGCTAAGTATTATTTAGTACTTAGCCAGTTAGTACAAGGCGTTCAAAGCATTCGTTACCTATAGCTTCAGCTGTATTACAAACCCTCGCTCTTGTTAAGCTGACTAAGCTGATTGTGACGAAGAATGATAAAGATACATTTCTTTGCTGCAATTTTTTTTTTCTTTTAACATTGATGTGAAGTGATCACTGTAGACAATGGACGTTCACATAGGACCGGGGTCTTATATGAAGTTTTACCCGCATCTGTTGCTACTTATGAGTTTTAAAGTTGGAATGTGTATTTTGATTAACCACTCCCTTTAAACCGAAACATAGATAAGAGTATGTTGACGCTGTTGCTTTACGCTGCTTTTGAAATAGGCGCAGCAGTAGCTCTGCAGAGGCCGAGCTTACGACACTAAACTACCACCACAATTTTACTATCACCCCAAGCACTAAAGAGGAAATACCAAATTTACCAAATAAAGAGAACTATTTAAACAAATAGATATTACTTGAAATATTAATAGATCTCTTTAGAAATGCACTCGAGTAGATTTTCTTCAATGCCAAAAATTCATAGGCGATGACCGCAGAGGTGAAAATAAAAATAAGTTCTGTTGCGATGAATAATACAGCAGGCGGATTAATTATGATTCCTTTAGAAGCCTTAAGAATCATTTTAAAGTCAATTGAATTGCTCTTAAATTTCTCATTCTTCATTAGCGAGAGAGATAAAAATATAAACATAATTCTATTGGATGTAACAACGGATAGAGATTTAATATAATGGGTTTAAATTTAAAGTAGGGGTGCAAGGGAATCCCGAGGGGTATACGGGAACACCTCGGGCCGTCCTCGCAGCTCGCCAAATTAAAATGATAAATCAAAATCCGTCAGGCGGTCGCAGAGAAATATAAAACGAACCGAACTTCCAACAACTTGTGAAACTTTTATGGCTGTGTTTTCAACGTTTGCTTTATACTTTCTGATCGGTTTTTGTTTAACTAAAAGCACAACTAGGATGATAAAAATGTTTGAAATATGCAGTTAACAAACTTTTATGTTCAACGTTTTCTTTCTTACGGTTTCGTTAGTCCATAAACAAAATTTAAATTTTTTAACTGTATGTTGGACACGTTGCTTGTATTTTTATTAAATGATTAAATACTCAAGGTATTGTATTTGAGGATACTTCTAAATATTTTCGGATTTTATTACAGAGTGATCCTTTGATATTTGTGAAATCCATACCAGTTACCGCGTCTTAAGAGTTATAAATAATAGTAATCATTAAGGCTTAGGTACTTTCTCGGTGAAAGCTCGGTCTTTTAGATGTTGAAAAACAAAATGCGTACCGCAATCTCCCTTGATGAAATTACCTCATAATTTAAAAGTACGTAAGCCTTTACTAATATTTTATTTTTCGCTCCAAAGGAAGCCGCATCGGCTTCAAAGTGGGGCAATTTAATCATTTTACCCACAGACCTCGTAGTAAAGTTAATTTCGCAATAACACGGAAACAATTGCTGGAGATTACAAAGATCGTTTCTTGTATGGGAATGATGTTGGTTAATTTATGAAATTTTAATAATATTTTACATTTTTACTATTTTGTTGTAACAGTAGTTCCTGCTTTAAAATCTAAGCTTCAATTGTTCGTAATTACCTATCTGTATAATTTAAAAGCGAAGTAAGAAGTAAAAAGTAACGTTGGTATTGAAATATTATATGTAGTAATTGTGTAGTTAGTAGTTTAAATGTTTCAATTAAAAAATATTAATGCATTTATTGCACACCAACATGTACTAATACACAACATACCTTAATGCTGTTACAATTATAAATAAAAAGTATACAAGGTGGATACGCTCATACACAAAAGTCCTACTCCTTCCTTGGATCAGGTTGCAATGTTTAAAAAACACTTAAAATCGAATTTGAAATTTTGTTTTTTCAAACAAACTTAATAACAAATAATGGAGTAAAAAATAGATCGCCATTTGTAAACATCGGTTCGCTCACCTTTGATAAGAGCAGCAACAGCGCAGTGTCGTGACGTATGATGTCAAAATTTTCACACGCA
>DWKW01000046.1:0-24057 GCA_018250115.1 Doberes anticus | reverse complement strand
AATTAAATGCCTCTGGTATTCTTATGTTTATGATACTCGACACTTACACAATATTTTTAGTAAATTATCTCTGTAATTATAATTGTACGGTTCTGATCGATCATGATGATTTTCGTGTTCTCGTTTTATACATCTCCTCTCGCTCCTGACTCGTTAATATCTCACTTGTGTATTTTCGCCATTTCAAGAGCATTCACTTGTGTATTTGCACGATCTCCTGATGTGACGTATGGGTAAACTTCATCGTCATTGCAGTATTTTACGTTGCTAAGGCAGAACGAAGTATCATTGTTAGATAGTAACATGTATTACATAGTATGTCGGCGAGTGAAGGGATTTCGCGAGACCGACCGCAGTGACGCGGTGCAGTATCGCCAGTTCACCGCTTCATCGTCTTGCTGGGAATCCGTCTCAAAACGCAACTGTTACGTATTATGACGCAGAAATAGATAACAAACGTTTATCTCGGCCAGTCATACTTGTGTGGTCATTGTGACTGTTATTTAAATTAATTTTATTTACTACAGCTTTCTACGTATTTTTTTATTATTATTTTATGTAAAAACAACAGCAAACATGGATAACTAAATCAGACCTAAAGAGGCTGAAATGATACCTTCATCATTAACCCATTATTGTCCCACTGCTGGACACCGCTCTGCTCTCAGAGATGAGAGAGTTTTTAGGCCATAGTCCACCACGCTGGTCAAGTGCGGATTGGCGGACTTCACATGCCTTTGAGAACTTTATGGAGAACTCTCAGGCGTGCAGGTTTCCTCAAGATGTCCTTTACCTTACAGCGAGTGATAGTTACTGCATAATACGCACATAAATTCGAAAATTAAGAATAGATAATATTTCGAGAAATTTCGAGGGATTTGAACCTCAACACATCATAGCGTGGTCGAGATGCTTTACCACTAGGCTATCACTTATACAATTGGTATCTACGGACACCTAAAGCTGTAGGTACTCAATGGATAAAGCTGGTAAGCCTCGTGTTTCAGTGTGACTCTAGATACGACAATTTTCACAAATCGGAACATAGCCTTTCAAGCAATTAATAACAAGACACTGCCACTCGATAGCCACGTCCGTCTGTCCGTCTGTCTGTCTGCCTGTCTCTCTGTCCGTTTAGTTATTTTATACGACGCAACGTATCATTTAGAGAATTTTCACAAGGAATATTTGGATACACTACTAACATACTCTGAATTTAAATTTATAAATGGAAAAGCGATCTTTTGTGATCCAGTCGCTGACGAAACGATTTGATGACAATTATTTTGTGCAAAGTTACACCCACGCACATATTAGTAAATTGTACCCGAGCGAAGACAGGCGCGTCGCTATTTTTTACCTACGAGTATAACGCGACTAGTAAGTAATGAAGCGACAGAAGAGCTCAAATAGGTTACCGGTTAAAACGAATGAATATTTAATCCACGTCTCTCTGCGCAACATTACAGCAGATACATAACCGGTCACAGATACATAACAGACCGGAAGTCGTGAGGCCGGATGTGTCCCATGAAGCTACATGCGCCACTATGTGGCGCACGAAGCTCCGACTCGGTCAATACATTCCTATAGGCATTATTGTGAATAATGTACCAGGCATTTGGGTAGTTTCGCCCTTTGTGCCTATTGTGTAGCCCCATTCCCGCGCGCTTAGTCATGGCTCGTCCCTCCCCGGGGTTGCTTTTTCGAGGTCAACGAGGAACATACGAGGACCTAGCTTGTAGTCGCAAATTACCAGGTTGGATTTAAATAAAAAAAAACGGAAGGGAAATAAGGAAAATTTTTGATAGATAATATTTCCAGAAATAGAGGTGCGTGCCAGGATTTGAACCTCGACTCACCATAGCGGGGTCGAGATGATTAACCACTAGGCTATCACTCACTATTACTCTGAGGTTATATGTGGATGCGTTGTTACTCAAGAGGACTAAGTTGGAATGCCTTTTGAATTTTATTTTTATAAGATACTGCATATTTATGGAAAGATGTGTATTCAACCCTTCTCGTATGCTGGATTATACGATGATCAGAATTTGTATGCTGTTATCTGTTACATAAACTGTAGGTCGTCCAAATAATTTGAATTTTAATTTGAAAAAATCTAAATATTTATCTGATTTAATAGTTAAATTGTACGTATCATTTTACACGTTATTTTTTTTACACGTGTGATACTGCGGGGCGTATTTAAACATATTTTTTACATTTTTTGTTTTTCGGAGCAGGATTACCTACACTAAATCCACAGAACGTAAAACGTTTTAATCAGAATCATAAATAATTCTTATTCCCATCAGCTAATGACTCGCTTTTGTAATCCTTGAACCGCGAACGTTCATTACTTAATCGTTTTCTCAAAAGTATCTTCCTTACCTGCCCTTACTCCCACGGTGTTGTTTTCAAGCTAATTCTATCAGTAGGTCTAAGTTCCAATGTTCATGTTATTACAATTTGTTTAACCTTTTATTTGGAAAAGTATGCAGTAAAGGGATGAATAAAATAAGCGAAAGTCTTGTAATCAGCGGTTACAATCTACCTATTATTTTGTTAAGCGAGGCCATAGGGAGAAATCGAGTAACACCGAATCTTAATCCTGATATACCTATATATTTTTCATACAAATATAGTGCTATATATAAATATATAGACATATATTAAGTATATTATTGTAGTATAAAATTTTATAACTGCGAAAGATTGTAGAGACGTTTCGTTTTTTATTACTCAATCAAGCGTTAACCGTTGAAAGGACTGACACACAGACTAACCTAGGATCTATACAGAAGAAAAATTTACATAGAACATTTTTAACCCGGTAATGCGTTCCCGTGGGGTTATAGTTCAAATTTTCGTTATTATAAGAATACTTTAGTTCTGAACTTATCAATAGACGGCGTTGCCCAAGAACTTTGACCATTAATTAATTATTTAAGGTAGCAGGTACATATGCACGTCTACTTTCGTCTGGTGTCCGTCTGTCCGTCTTTCTGGCTAGCAACCGTTTATCCGTCGAAGAACGTATGGGCGGTTTGAAAGCATAGGAAAGAGACAAATTGCCGATAATCTGTTTCTCAATCAATTCCCCCTGGGAACAGCTTAGCGAATATGCTCAAAGCTTTTGGCTCTAAGGCCCAGCCGTGTGGATTGTGATGTAAATAGAGTTGCAGCGCAATCGCAGCATAACGCCTCGTGCAGAGAGAACCTAACGCGCATGTTATCGCTGCAGTCACAATTCTCACTACGCGTTATTCGACGCGTACTTCTCTTAAACTACATACTCGCATGAAATGCACGTGCAATAGAGATTTGACTACGGTTTATACTAGAGTTGTGTGAAAAAACGCTCGCCTTTATTTGGTTCGGACAATAATATTACATTTGTACACCCGCTCATGAAGTAACATACACTCATACTTTACTGTTTTAGAAAAACAATACTGAATACTTATTCACGATGTTGTGTAACGACATTACTTTTTATGACGAACCTTGTCGTCGGTACAGTCGCACGGTTAATCATTATTTAAATTGCTCGCGACTGTAATCACAGTCGACAGATCTTCATAACGTTCCCGATAAGATACGGTACGTGAAGTCGATCAGGATGGCAAACATCGATACTTTCAATTATAGAGATTTAGGTACACTCTCGTGGCGAGCGAGGGCGAGCGAGGGCGAGCTGGACCCCGCTCTGCTCACCACGCCAGAACTGCAGCGGTGCGCTACAAACGCGGAAAGCCTTCGCAAACGATGAAATTCAATGCTCACATATTTATTATTTTAACATACTGTTCCTAATGCAAACCAAACCACACATGCAGTACCCTAAATACGATTAAGCGTGAAATACTCGATTATAATTATTAGGTGTTAAAGCTTTGTTTGTCATCTGGAATTTGTCGCTTTTGTCAAATTCATGAATTGAGTTCATCGTTAAGTGTCCAATAATTGCTAAGAACTCGAGTCCATACGTTTGATATTTATACGAGACCTTCCGAACTAGAGTCGAGTCTTTTGGTCAAACGTCAGTTGTCCGTAAAAGTTAATAAAATCGATCGAGGTCCCGACTTAGTCCAAAGACAAGACCTAGCAACACACTCATATAGGAAGCTAGACGGAATTTTGGTTATACTGGTCATTTGACGTGAATTATTGAGCTACAGTAACTATTTAACATTAGGAGTTTACCTCAAATACGCGGAAACATGACCTTATTAAAATTTGAGTACCTACTATTTTTAAATTTGAGAAACGGCGTTATTGGCAATAATCGGCTTTAGATGTGTATCTACCATTAGGTAAGTATGTACGTGTTCATGTTGTCCATAATAAGGACTAGGTTTTCGCAGAATGCTTCTGCCGGGGTCTGCCGCAGGATTACGTTGTGTGACGTCAACTTTTGGAACAAAACAACACCCACGCTGGCTCGAAATTAATCATCCAGAAATAACACACAATATACTAACACAATATACACACAAATATACATAGAACAGTAGTAGCAGTAGTATAGAATACAGTATATTTTTTTGGTAAATTCAAAGTGTAAAATGTCAAAAGTGATTCCAAATTAAATGCAAAAATAGATTGTCTAATGGTAAATTAATATCAACGAATTATTTTTAAATTTCGAACAGGAAAATATAAATAAGATCCAAAAGTACGTTTAGTAATATTTTTAGAAATTTCTTATTTTTAAGCAATTTCATTCGCAATGAACGAACGCAATGATATTCGTATGCTGCATCTGTGAATGATGACATTCACGAATTTCACGAATTCACGAATGATTTTGCGCGATACCTTACAAAGTACAGAGCGGGGCATGTGTGGTGGTGTGTATGTTATAAGTTCATGTAGTGTAATATTATGTATTGACGGGATGACAATAAACCAGTATTATTCGAGCACTCGGTCGTATCATTTGCCTGCACCTCGCATGGCGACCGTGACAGTCGGGAGTAAAGTTTACGCCCGCCCGCACTAAGCTTACAACGCGAAATGGATACCCACTAAAATCTCACCCCAGATCTTAGATTTATAAAATGCACACAATCTGCAAGTGCTGCGTACACCTCTGAAAGCTGGATATGTTTCACCCATTCGTACGACACCATACTCGTACTTATACATCCATTCGTGAATATTCATAAACATTAGACGCAATAATAAATATAAATAATTTACTTAAATCGTCTTTGTACAGTTATCTTTAGGTATCGTCAGATAAGTACCTACTGGCAACTATATTTGACACTAAATTTGTGTTCTGGTAGCAAGAGTAAGATGATCTGCAAACCTAACTAAGACCGTTGGATATATCTTATTCAAGCAAATAAAGATAATTGTATTGTATTGTACAAAAAGTTATTATTTGAATATTATGATCGTTATACGCCCATGAGTTGCCGCATGAAGGAAGCCAGCGTTATCGGCGGTGTGACCTATTAACGAAAACATTGACAGTTTCAACGTCATTCTAATATGTTTATTGAACGTGGAAACGACACCGAAACCCATAAATTAGTTTTTCAATGAATCGGTCCTGCCCGTTGGTCTGTCACTGGGTCTGGGAATTGCTCGTGCTGTAAATGGTCCGACACGTTTATAATGTAAGGTCTATTTTTATTTAGATCTCATATTATTATTGCTTTCTTAATGTTTATAATAAAATGGGGCTTTTTAAGTTCGTTAGATACATACATATTTTAGTACAAGGTTGTTTAAAACTATCGTAATATTGGACGCTACACGATGTACACTACATGGCATATTTAAAGGAACACGGAGAGAAGACGACAAAACAGCATGAAACTGCTTTACTCGCGTTTTATAAACTTTTAATTAGAAAATAACTAAAAACCCTAAAGCAGTGTTGGTGGAAGCTTACATATTGAAAGTTTAAAAAAAGGTCATACAACATAATATTTAAACATCCCATAGACACATAATGTTTGAAAAAACCTCCACTATCATTTCAGCTCCACTACTGTCATCTACTCTGAGTTCCGACATTTCCAGTTAAATATAACCAGTTATGTTTACGTAGTACTTACAACAATAATTTTGGACAAAATCAAGGAAGGAATAGCTGAAAAAAACTCGACTGCACCAACTGTAGACAGCCAGCGTGTCATACAAACGTAAATGTAGGTAGTGGGTATTTCATTACTTTTGCTACGTTCCTCTGAATCCGTCCAGTTACGCCGCCATACGTTATGTTGTTAATAATACTTTCTCCACTCTTTTGTATTACTATCATTGTAATATCTATAAGATTACATAATTTTTTCGCTAATATAAGTTTAATTTGTTTAAATGCTTGACAAATCTATGAAATCAAACACTGTCATAGACAGCGCTCACATTTTTTAGCAGAAAAAGCTATAAATTCGATAAGCAACGTGAAGGGTGTGTTACGAGGTTTTCATAACTTAGTTAAACCACTATGCATATACATGCATACAGCATAGCATGCATGCTATACAGGTATACGTTATTGAAATAGGTATAAGAAATATGACACGGTAGTGAGGCGGCAGGTCTTTGCACGGCGCGACACGGCGCTGCGGCGCTGCAGCGGTGTCTCGTCGAGGTGGCTGCGAGGTATCGCATAGATCAGGTTATAGGTAACGAGTGTACCGACTCCAGTGTTCTGCACACTATAGCACACGCGGGCACTCCGTATCTTATCGAGCAAGGCCGTCTGACTCACTAAGCTGCCGGGAATTCGAAGTAAACCCCGTGACGCACTCCTGAGAACTATCACGAAGCCGGCCTTTTCACGATTAGATTGAAACTATTCACAGAATCCACCTGATTTGGATACGAGATGGAGATCTGAGGTATACACGACTCGATCTCGGGGGCGAGATCGAACTGTGTGTTATTTCTATTCACTCGGCGGCCACCTGGCACACGTAGAAGGGCTCCGACATGTCTGATAGAACGTACTTATCAGTTTTGCCCTGTATACTTTCAGAGCATGATACCGCAATTGTCACGTAATACGCCTCTCCTAATAAATTTTCGTCATTCATGATGTAGCAACTATTCCTAAAATCCGAGTGTCCACTCTGATCAGCCGTACGCAGAAGAACGCACCTTCTCGTCGGGTCTGCTCTGTCTCTCATGCCCAGCGACCATCCTAAAAGAGATCCGAACAAGTTCTACAGATTGAGCTAGGTCACGATGTTGTGTCTACATTGCAGGATAGTGTTACTTACTTCCTTGTTACAGAATAATAATAAAAATAGCATTTCCCACCCGAGGGCAGTAATGTTGCGGTGCGGCCCGCAATTGTTTTCGTTGGGCCGCTCTCCGCGCGACTGTTGTTATTGTTTGGACGATTAACTTCAATATTTTGTGGAGATTCCTCTGATAGTGTGCGGTTTGACGAGCTAATAAAGCCGTAAGCGATAATGAGTGTGTTTAGACAGGCCGTTAGGAACAATCTATTTGTGAATACAACCGAGTAGGGCTCGTTAGGGTTGTTTGTTGGCGGAGAGGGATTAGCTAATGTGTGCGCTGCGGGGCGCCGCGCTGTCACAACACGACGCTACACTCATTTTTTTGACCTACTCGGAAGCGAGAAAAACTGTAGCCCTCGTAATATGCGATAAAATTTATTGGTTCTCGGGAGAAGATAACCCGGTATCCAGCCAGTGATTTGTAGCGGAATCTTGGACATGTTTATGAAGCGCGCTGCTTCAGGGAATCCTTGTAAAACCAACTCCGATGACAGATAGCGGGATTAACTCCTGGATTTATTGCTCTCCGATGTTATTAGGTCATTAACGAACTATCTCTTCTATCGAGCTGCAATTCAAAATGAGGTAAAGATTATTTCTTGATTATTATGATTCTGGGCAGCTAGATTCTACTAATTAGCCTTTTTATGATAACGTAATTTGTTGTGATACCTACAAGAGAAAAAGTTTAAATTAAGCGAGCTCTGCCTTAGTTTCGTAAGGAAGGGGAGGTATTTTCGAGTGACGTATGTAGATGTGGTTCAGATCGCGGCGTCACTGGCTTATGACGTAGTTTGTTATTAAGAAGTACTTATGATTGGGACTGTCTTTAATATATAACTACGGAACAAGTAGCGAGCGTGTATGTAGCGAGCAACTTGATGCTACGCTGTGAATGCAGTCCGCTGAAATCCATAGCCGACTTCAATTAGGACCTAAGTAGGTACTAATTGCGGCCATACGTTGAGTAGGTACGTGAGGCGTTGGTACTCATGAAGACTAAATTGGAATGGCCAGTCTAGTTAACAGTCTGGCTCACCGCACCCTTTATGTTTTTAAATTGTGAAGCGGTGCTGCCACATCAGACGAGCATTCGACATAGGACTCTCCCACTATAAGTAGGCACTTCAAAAGAAGTGAAGAGAGAATGACAGGGACTGAATGTAGAATGATATGATGACGTCCATAGGAGATTGTACCTAAGATGGAAAACCAGTGGTAAAGCGAGCAGGCAGTAGGCAGTGGAGCGAGGGCGCGGGCGTGGCGTAGGTCGCGGCGTGATAGCGCGCACGTGCTGATAGCGCTTATCTCCGCATCAGCTGAGCGCCGTGCCTCACCTGCCCTCGCAGTCTGCGCGCTGTAGCTGCTCTCGATAGCTCTCGTTGGCAGGCGTTGCTTAGCGCCCTTGCAGTTCCTCTCGCGATTATTGGAATGAGCGGAGTGTGTGATTTCATGTGAAAAGATCATTTTATTTACGTCAAACGATAATTTTCATGTAACTAGTTGTATCACCCTCAATGTTCTATATTATACGATTTTTGGGACTGCTTTTGAATTGTATAGTAGGTTTGAGTTTTCTAAGCGCATTAATATTACTTAAATTGAGTGTTAGAGTCTAGCCTAGTGGTTTGGAACTATGACCTCCTACTGCGGTGGGTCGGAGTTCGAATCCTGAGTCCCCTCAGATATTTCAAGTTATGGTGTTATAACCAGTTAGAGTGTTATAAATTACAATTAAATTATTAGGTAGTCGCTTTAACTTCTAATGATGATGTTGTGTATATATTTTAATTGCTCGGTACCTAGCCTATTTAGGCTAGCAATACCAAGTAATATACAAATAAGTAACAGTTTTTCTAATTAGTTCCTCTACAAACGGTTTTGATGATTTGATCTTGAACTCTAACTTATATCGAATACGACTTACGAGTATGGGTATCACGTAGGTACAGCATTTTTACCTATTTTGAATCAACCGTTCAGTCTTATTTGCTTTTATAAATATATTATGTAGTCAGCAACCCCATACCCAAACGTAAGTGACAACAACAAATCTCATTGGTCGCTCGGTCATCCCCATCGCAAAAGGGTGAGGTAGCATGCGGTTCCCAACCCGCTGCGGGCGCTGCTCCACGGCCGGCGCCCGCTGCGCCCGCAGCGCCCGCAGGGAGCGCGCTCAGTCTCCTCTCGGCCGCCGGACCGGACGCACGCGACACGCGCGCGGATTTGTGTATTGTGACCATGTTACACGACGCGTGGCCTGCCGCCTGGCACCGCCCCGCAGAGACCTTCGAGCTGGACGCCATCATCGATGAAGTAAATAACAACTGCCTCAAAGGTTAGTGGGTGTACATATCGTGCTCACTGTTATCACTTTGGAAACTGCAAACGTGAAACTTTTTTAGTTACTCTCTTTTCGTATTTATTAGATAAAAAATAATTTAATAGGACGGGTGACAGTATAAATAATTCATAAATATACGCATGCCTCGGTTAGTTTTGTAATATTAGTTTTAAAATCAATCCAGTTAACTATCATTGCATACGTGGTAACGCATTTGAGTGTAAACAAAGCGGATTAAGTTCACAATAAGTGTAAAAAATAGAGAGTAGAGGCCCACGGAGCAGCGCGGCGTCGCGGCGGAGCCCGAGCTGAGCGGGCCCGCGGCGCGCGGCGGGCACTGGGCGGCTCGTGACGCGCGTGTGTGTGTGTGCAGAGGGCGAGGCGGAGTGCGGCGCGGGCAGCGCGAGGGGCGCGGACAGCCCCTCCCCCCTACCGCTCGGCTACGCCCCCGGCGGGCTGTCGCCGTCCCACTCGCGCAGCTACCAGGAGCTGCGGCCGGCGCACGCGCAGCCACACGCGGCACACCCGGCTCACCCGCGCGACATGCAGACGTACCCGCACTTCGAAGAGACGCTGTTCAAGCCGACGGCGGGCTCCACGGACGGCGCCTACCTGCGCGGCCGCTCGCCCGACCTGACGCCCTCGCCCGAGCGCCGCGACGACTGCCGCGCGCTGCACTACGAGCCCTACGCCGCGCCGCCGCCTCCCTACACGCACGACCACCACCACCACGTCGATGGGTGAGTTCACAACAGATCCTACCATGTTACCCCGGTTGCGATTAACGAACATTTACGTAGCGATACGATACGCCTTCAGTATAAGTATAATATATCTTTATCGCTGATTTTAGATATTTTACATTAACGACCATCTTTGTTGATTGACATAAAATTTCTTAAAAACCTGAGTTAATTGAAGCTCACTTTAAAACTATTCTAACACACGAAGACGGCCGTAATGGCAGTCGGTGGTGACGGTAAGTGGTGATTAGTGGACGGTGCAGCGAGGAGCTAACGACCGCCGACATTAACTGGCGTGCCCGTCATTACTGCTACTGTCCTTTATCTTAATTGCTTTCCTTGTTCAAACATAAATTACAATATCACTGGCCCTACATACAATACAGTGCTGTGTACACTTCCATAGATGGAAAAAATCAATTTAAAAAAAAAATGCTTGTACTAATATTCCTTAATCTGAACATAGCGCGTCGCTCTTGCGTCGCGTTGCTCCTATATCATATCTAGATTAGAAAGAATTCTAAAATATTAACCAGATGTGACAAAACTTATTCGATTTCATTTATTTAACGGAAGCAAAAGAAATAACATTAAAAATTAATTGCGTGAATTGTAATACTTACGTTTAGCGCTAGCTTTAAATGTTTCTTTTTTCAAAAGACATAGTTTAAATAAATCAATAGTTTCGAATGGATCAAAAATTGTACAACTTTAATTTCCAGGACTATAACTATAACATTCTGACTATAACAGATCAATACAGGTTGCAGTGGTCTTTGATGGTGGAGTATGCCCATCCATCCATTTATGGATAACATAAATTATTCGAGTGAACAACTTATTCACTAGTTACAAGAACTTTCTTTCTATGATTGAATTAAGTACTTAATAATGCCGCAATGAATAAGAATCCAGTAAATCAACAAGTTAAAAAACCTTACTTAATCTACTTTATTATAATAATACATATCTTTTCAATACTTTAAGTAGGTACCTTAGAGTCTAAGAATGAACATGTATCATCAGTCCTGAGCGAACAATATCAGAATTACAATTGAATTTAGCCACTTAATAAATAGAATTAATAGAAGGTAGAAATAATAGTAACATTTCAATGCTGGGAATAACAGTCCAGGGACGACTGCGTAGTTGACGTACAAGCGAAGTGTAAATACAAGCACCACTAGCTGCTTACGAGTAGCATAGCAACAACATACAGCTATTCCAGTCCAAGGCGAGGTTCGTCTATTATAACCGCTAGCTGCCTGTAACTTTGCTTCTTCTATAAACGAAACTGCACTATACACAAACATGTATTATTATGCACATAATCCACAAATATTTTTAAACTTTGGTGCAGTATGGCATTATTTGATGACTCTCTCTGTTTTTTCAGTTTTTTAAGGTATCAATTTTCTTTTTATTCAAACGGAATAGCAAGCGAGCGTGCAGGCCACCTGATGTTAAGTGGTCACTGCAGCCCATGGACATCCACATCCAACCTCTAGTAGGACGAAAGTTCTATCTGAGGTTATATGTGGATGCGTTGCTACGGCAGAGGACTAAGTTGGAACGACTCCTGTCCAGTGTCTTATGCCTAACTACACCCTTCGAACCGAAATACAGCAGTTCTTACACTGCTGCTTTGCGGCAGAAATAGCGCAGCGCAGCGGTGGTGCCGCCGCAAGCGAGCCCTCGACATAAGACTCTACCACCATGAAATCCATGCTCTGAGATCGTCACACCTAACTTAATATATTTTGTATTAAATATTTCCTTGTTATGTCTTTGTTCGCTATTCGTTGAAGGTTTATTTAAGTGTTTGCTTATTACTATCGCCGTAAACATCTTCGTCATCCAACCGTTATACCCGACCTTTGGACGACCGGCCAAACGTTTAGTTGCTATTATTTAATGGAAGCTTCGTTTATATTAATAAATACATTAAATTATTTAATTTTAACCACAACTAGGAAAAGGTGTTATATCCGCCTACGTTAGATAAACATTTATTATTTGCATATATAATACCACGCTGCGTAAGCTCCGATGTTATACAAAAATAATATCATAATATGATAGTAGATGTAAGTTGTAGCAAACGAGCATGCTGATGTAAAATATCACTTTAGCCCTTGGACACACATATCCGATCTCAAACTAAAACCTTTTTCCTCCTTTTTGAGATTGTACGTGAATTCGTTGCTTTTCCAGAGCACAGTCCAGGGTATTCAGTCTAACCACGCCCTGCAAACCGACAAATAGTACCTAGTGCTCACAATACTGGTTTTTCGCTAGAAATAGATGCATCTGCTGCCGCAGTTGAGCTTTTGATATAAGACTACTTCTATCATGCCACCTTCCAAGTTACATTTTTGGCTTCCGTTCATTTCTCTTGCTCCTAAAGACGACTCATTTTCAACGACTCAAATTCTTTTTTTTTCTTATTTATGGACAACTGGACCACCGACCTCGACGTTGCCGCCTCATATGACGGATGAAAAAAAAACATTTTGCTTGACCTCTCAATATCACAACGCTGTAGTACCTAATACTGCAGAGAGGTCAAACCGTATCTCAGGTTCTACTACACCGATGTTATTCAAACTTATGGTAGCGTTTGAGTCTAAATATGTGCTTTTAAATCATGATCTGTTAAAACAGATATAGTAGTTTTAAACGATTGGCATACAAATATAGAAACGGACGTTTTGGATTGGATTTAGAAACCAGAAGACTGTAGTCGATGCCTTCGAGTCAGCGTGAGACGAGCCGCCGCCTTTTGCCCATAGTTTCAATGTTTTGTTGATAATGCATAATGGTGTTCTTTTTTTGGAGCAAAAAACTAAATTGTTATTATAATCATATCAATCAGCTTTCATGTAAATCTTCAACGTTCCGTACGTAAAAAATTTGCAATAAGGTATTGATAAATATAATATAAGATAATAGAATGCAATTGTCATTTATCTTTAGTTTGAAATCCTATTAATTCGGAAGGTCATCGAAATTGTATAACATTCGATTAGAGTCAACAATACGGGTCCCAACTGCGATGGCTAACATTAAGTGGTATCCGTTTGCCACTTTCGTAACATAAGTAAATATCTCTTTTAATAGAATCGTTTGCCTTTATGTCAGTGATTTAAGATTACCGGCGTATCGTTGTGCAATCGGAGATAAGGTTGCTTAATGAATGACGAGAAGACTGAGAAGCAACGTTCGAATCTTTTTCAAGTCTTCGGTCATTGTTGCTATTCCCGCCGTACGACGTACATACAATAACGGGAAATCATAACATTTATCAGTACGTATATGAAGAAAAAAATGTAGATTATTATGAATGGTTATAGCCGAAGATTGTTACTACATAAGATTTGTAGGTATTGTGTTTATATAAACCTGAGTCCCTGGCATATCGTTAATGACCTTTACCTCTTATCCACGAAGAATTCATTCAAGAGCTTTGCTTACCTAATGGATTCTTAGTTGATTTAACGGAAGTTTTTGTTCTTCGCAACTATTGTTAAATTGCCAAATCTGATTGTATCATGAAACTTTAACAGTTTATATTTGAGTTGATTTGAAATTGACCACAGTTCGACCTAAACCGTGACTTTTGCGACCGCAGCCAGTCAATTCCTCCAAGCACTGCATATTCGTTTTCATTCATAAATATGCAAATTAAAATTTTCAATATTTAGAAAACAACAGAAATCATCAGAGTATACTCTAGATACTAAATATTTAATTTTTGAAATTAATTCCTTCCCTTTTAGAATAAAACCTTTGTTTCCTGCGAGGAGCTCGTAATGTCTTAGTCCTATGCAAGGCAGGTGATGGATATAGAGCTGCCGTATCTGGTCGGCACGTGGCTACTGCCGCGATGCCGCCGCGCGCCGGTACGTGCCCGGCAGCCCCGCTTGCCACACCGCGCATTCCGCGCCCGTCACGTGCATTCCGCAACCTCCATCGTCAGTAGTTTTCCGTTCAAATTCATTGTCTGAAGCACTTTAATTTAACTGTTTACTTCTGCTTTCATTTACTTTGTTGCCATCCGTAGCAAACGGTTTCAACCCTTCATGGAATAGATTTTTTCAATATATATTATGATAAACCGAGATAGCCAACAATTAACATTATTTCTCAAGAAAGAAAAGTTTATTTGAATATTACACAGCAATGTAAAAACTGAACATTTACTGAAATAAATTTAATATTAATTTATGCCATGAAACCAAATGAGTCTACACTCACTATGTGCTACCGGTTGCAAACTGACAGAGCATTTTCAGTGCATCCCTGGGAATCACGAAGTTCCAGGTTAAGTTTCGGTACCTAATAAGGCAGTGCGTTTTTTTTAAATTAATGTAAGCTTCATATACATATAAAAAATAATATCTTCCATTCCACACAGTCACCGACACGCACGGCAGGGTATTGAATTGAATGTTGTGTTTTCTCGGTGAATCTGTGATCGCTAAAAGTTCCTTTCCATTCATTTCTTATCAGACTGAGTCACAGCAAAATGTGTCCGCAATTAGCCAGTAATATCATAAAAACTAATAGTAGATTCAGACCGACAAGTCAAATTCACTTCAATTTTCGTCATTTTTAAATTTAGTTTTATTTAGAGGATAAAATCAGACTGTTTCAGTCGTCTCTATAAGTACAGTTCAGAAAGGGTTAATACATTTTTAAAGAAAATGATGGTTATAAGTAATTATGTTGACACGATTATCTTAGTGTTTAATAACAAAAGTACTTTAATAATCAGAAGAGATCAATAAATTTGTGTAAGTGCGCATATCTACGCATTAGAGCCGGTCGCTCGGAACACTACTGTACCTACCAATTAATTCAATTTTCAGATTTAAAGGAAAAAAATCACACGATGTAAAACATTTTCTTGACATTCGGCTTAATTCATTAGATTTTTTTAAATCATTATATTGCTTTAAATTAATACTAAATTACTTTACTACTAAATCTACAGCTTAGTTTTTGCTACAGTTTTAACGCTTTTATAATGCTACACCGTGTTTGATTATTTTTTACTTCAGGATCTTTCTTACCAGATATAATTTACTGCCATGCATGTTTTATTTTTGTACGCGTATTTCATGACAATATTATTATTCGGTAAGTTTCTTTTCAAAATTATATATGTTTGAGCAGTGTTAGTCGACGGTCGCTCGTGTTTCCTGAACACAAAACCGGTGTGAGATGTTTAAAATTCCCATTCGATAACAACTCCAATTTTGATGAATATTTATAAACATGAAAGACAATAAGCATGCGCCAGTGTTACAGAACATTAGCCATTATTGTTTTACTAATGTTTCCTATCGTTAACAAAATAGGCAACATCCATAGGTACCTATGCTAGGAGAATATTTCTTATACATAATTTTATTTTTGTCTGTAATTGCCACCGTTTTACACTACTTAGGTATTTCTTACGCAATTTACTGTACAATATTATCTGCCAAAAATACTTAGCACCTATACATACGTTAACTTTTAATTATGAATCAATTGTTGATATCCGCATGTTGCCGTGCCTTCTGCTAACAGTTGTATTTTACCATTTTAATACCACTAATGCCTCATTGTATTTTAGTGTCACCTAGTATTTGGTACCTTTTAGCATTTTCTGCGGTCGCAGATGGCTCGCTTCGTTAACAAGCAATTAGTTTCCAATAACCGTCCAGCACCACTGTAACGGTAGTTGGCTTAATTTCTTAATAATTACTTCAAGTTACATTTTAGATACGTATTTTAAGCGAAATAATCGTCGCTGTGTTGTAACGTCTATATTTAGAATGTGAATAATACCAGATCGCTGTCGTCGGTCACAAATCAGTGACTGATTCGATTAGATTTCAGGCAAAATTATGCCACGTTTCTGTCGGGTCTTAATCTGACATGTTAAAATTGAAGTATTTTAGGCAACCATTTTTTTTTATATTAACAGAAGAATATCAAACGCATTCAGAACACCCGATTTTAAGTTATCACTTCATTCCATGGACATCCAGATCAAACGTGAACTAGAGCGGAAGTTCTTTCTGAGGTCGTATGTGGATGCGTTGCTACTCCTGAGGACTACTTTGGAATGCCTTATGTCCGGTGTCTTCTGCCTTATCATACCCTTCAAATGCGAAACGCAGAAATACGGCAGAAATAGGTGCGACTGTTGTTCCGAAGCAGGCGAGCCTTCGATATAAGACTCTGCCACTATCAAGTTGTAATTCATTTTATATCCTTGATGAGACTTTCAACGTAAATTTGTGACAAGGTTCGCGAGTTTATCGCGCTAACGAGGTCCCCCCCTCGCAAACAGCCTCGTTTTTACACTCTTCCGCCGCAGTTTCCGACCAAAATACCCGCAGCGAAGCCGGGGCGTGTTTGCCCAAGCGACTCTCTCGAGGGTCTGTTTGCGGTTCCGTTTAGAGAGCCGCTAAAAATTAATACTCGGATCGTCAAACAAGGCATTGTTTCGTTACCGGCGGCCGCGCGCCTCTAGCTCAGTAGGTATGGATCGGCGCGCGGTCGCCTGGCCGTTACTGGGTTAAGTGTTGCGAACGCAGGAAGTAGGCACCGCCGTTAGTACTCGTTCGCAGAAACACACGCACACACGCACACATGCACACACGCTATGTGCGAACACGTGCAAGTAGGGCACGTAGGTTCGGAATATCTGTTGCCACGAAATGCTTCAGTCCCGATAAACATAATTATGAGTTTTTTTGTGGGTTTACCATTTCCACGTCGACATTTGCCCATTGGCGTAATTCTTTGTTTACTATTTGTATACGTCATTTTCAGTCCGGTTTTTTTATGTTATTAATTTTTGCATATTGTGACTATTTCATAATTTTCGTGCCATAAATAAAAACTCATATAATTTTGCAGTTCATCTCATGTTTCACGCTTCGTCCGATAAACCTTTTTACAACATGTGATATTTTGGATCAGTAATTTTGTTTAGTTGAAATAAAATAACACTAATAATAAATAACGTTTCTAATTCATAATTTCTTTTAATGTATTAAAAGTATGACTTTTGACATTTCTACGGGACGGATACTTGTACAGATGGTTAGTAGGTATAGACCAACTTGCTTCGTTATACATTTACGAAATGTCAATAAAGCAAAAAAAATATTTCACAAAATATGATTCACGCTATATAGTTAAAAAGACTTAATACGTAGTAAGTCAAGAAAACGAGAGTTTTCCGCCGGATTTTTTTTTTACGGTCCCGCCATCCAGCCGGGAAATCCAGCAGCTGTTTTTGTGTTTCTGTAATATGATAGAAATTATACTGTGTAATTTGATAAAAGGATAAATATTTACAACAAATTCCCTTAAATTACTTGAATGTAAAATGCTTAAGAGATATGAGAAGGGAGCTACAACTATGGTAAAATTCTAGTAAGTGATTCCAAGGTGCAGACCAAAACGGTAATGATAGGCCACACATTGTGTCGGCCGAAATGATGTTCCTATATTTTAAGTTTTTTTTACATATTCTCGAACAGCCCTAGGTAGGTACACGTATGTACTACTGTAAAATATTAAATGGCTAATGCGAATAAAATTTCGGTTTCTTAAACTGCTATCGTTTAGCGCTATCGATAGGTTAAGTCTATAAGTCAAATTTGTCATGTCATTGTCACTCTTAAATTGTATAACTTTTTTATAACACGATTACATTAAGATAGGTAGGTAGGTACTCCGTTAACCTTATGTTCGAGCAGTTAAAATTAATTGTCTCGCAATATACATGCTGTACTGAAACTGGTCGTGGATCGAGCTGCAATACGAAAAGGCATAAAACGTTCGCCGTGAAACAACTCGTAAAACCTTAGTACCGACGTTGAGCTCGTACCTCAGTACGTGCTCGCCTGGCTGCCTGGCTGCCTGGCTGCCTGCGCCGGGGCCAGCGGCGCAGCGCTCGTCGACTGCAGCCATCGGTGCATCGGTGGAGACACTTTGCTTTGATTCCCTGTCAGATAATGAATGGTATATACGTAATAGTTCAATACATTGATTGCGGCAAATGTAATGTGAGGAGAAAATAATAAGCAAGCAAAGGCAGGTATAATTAGTACGCAAAATTTTGATTGAACATAAATCAATAAATCTATTTTATTGACTTATGTGTCACCGGACTTACGGGAAAAAAAACAATCGTCGGTAGACTCTGTAAAAGACAGAGAACCCTCACAAACATACTGTGCAAAGGTACAATCCTTAGGATCGCCATAAAGACAATAGGAATTTTATGTCATAGACGTTGGATATTTAACAGACATGGAACAAAGTATCGCGGTATTATTACTCCAGCTCCGGCTGTACGAGCGCGTACCTACTGACAGTTCTGCCAATTAAACAAATAAAATGTACCGAGTATGTATGTGGGTGTATATGAATGCTAGCAAACACTAATGTAGACACGACGAGTGTGTATGTACGTGTCGGCGGTCGCAGTACTAATGAGGCTGATAACAGCCGGTACCACCGGGGCACACCGCGTTACCACCGAAAATACGAAGCCTGCGCAACGTTCACAGAACGTGGTATCAATGAATTTCAATTAGGCAGGTAAATACTATGAGAAAAAACATGTTTTTATTTCGACACAAGCAAACTTACTAAATGAATAAATAGGTATGTAATAGCTGCAGATGAGGTGGTTTTATCGACAGTCGATACGACCTTACCGTCCCTACTGTATGACATAGTAGTAGGTACCTATCCATACCTACTGTTGTTTAACTTTAACTGCACCGGTTAATAGCACTGACGCATTATCGTAGACATGCCCGGGCAACCGCTACGAAAATATTGAGAAAATCACAACGGAATCCAGAAATAGACCATATTATACGTTTAGACATATTAAATGACATGCCTATTCCTCTGCTAAATTGTAAACAAGCGTATTTAGTTCAAGAGATGTGTGCGTTTAAAATTATGACGCGTTCCTCCGCGTTTAAAATATAATAATTATTTATCAGTACCTACACTAAAACAATAGTAGGTACTTGAAATTTTCTAATACCAAATATAATACATAATTAAATAAAGCTATTAATTAAAGCTATGTTTAATTAGAAATATGCTGACATACTCGTAGCATGACATGTTTAAAACAAAAACATCACTGAAAACCGAATCCAAATTGATTCAGCCGTTGTTTAGTCGTAGTCGTTATCGTTAATCGTGTTCAAGCGTACACAAGAAGAGACGATAAATATAAAAAGCTTTAGTGTCAGTAGCGTGTCTTCATTAGGAAGACTTTTACTTCAAAATATTTCATGTACAGACTCGGATTCGGGATGATTTAAGACGTCTTTATTTATGCGGCATGAGCAGGTATCTACTCAAAGTTTTGTATTAATTTGATTTAAAATTGTAGAGATGTTCTCGATAAATACCTTTCTGTAGATTGTTCTCTGCATTCTTCAATAATATAAAGTTATAAGAAGTATGACGGATTATCCATCTCCAGGGCGAAAGTGTGGATATTTGCGCAAGTAAAGAGAATAACCGTAATAATGGAATACTCGTCTTGAGTTTGACATCGTGAGGAAACCCGCATGCCTTAGAGTTCTTCATAATGTTCTCAAATGCATGTGAACTCCGCCATTCCGCACTCAGCTCGCGTGGTGGACTACGGCCTAAACCCTCTCATCGCCGAGAGGAGCCCCGTGCCCAATATTGGGACATTAATAGGTCGATGATGGCAAAGTACTTCATCAACTATTACGTTTAAATATCAATTTTCGGAAAGATGATAATGTAATATAAGAATTCCAAAGATTTTAATACAAATTTTAACACAAAAATAGTACTTGAAGTTTATTAACCAAATGTTGCGAGAAGCAAACGAGACATAACGGACGAGTCGAATGAACAGTTGACGTTGTCTTTGTAATATTTAATTGCAATAAATCTTCAAGTAAACACCAGTAGGCGAAGAATTCACTCACTTTGTTGTAATTTTCCTCGTTATAGGGACGGGCGCGACGATCGTGGTAAACAATAACACGGAGCCCAATAGAGGAAAACTGCATGTACAAGTAACTAATTACCACGCAAATAGACTTAGAGGCGGACCGGACGCGACGGGGCTACTAATTACATTAGGTATTTCAAAACCGTTAGTGTAAATATTGTCATTGCGATCATTAAGTTACCGCAGGTCGCCAAAATGAGTAAATAATGCTTGGCGTTAGCAAATTTTTACAGCCATAAAATATACCTATGAATTTTTAAATAAATTAATAGAACTTTCCAGTACTTTTGTATCCTAATTGAAGTTACTTTGTTATCTTTAGTGTATAATTAAAAAAATATTCTTATTTCGATTGGAAAGAGATAATGTTCTTAGAGTACATACGAGTATATTCAATTTTCGTTTTAGTTCAGTCAGTTAAGTTATTCTCAGGTTTGTGACATTAGTATGGCATGATGCTCAGTAGTGGGACATACATTTTTTTTTCATGTACTTACAAATCATTACTTCATTTACGGAGCGCTTCATTGTAGCTCATATCACAGCGTCATGATTCTAGGAGATCATAGCAAGTAATTCATCAAATTAAGGAATTTATTTTCATGAAAATAATATAATAATAAACAGTACCTAATAAAAAAAAACTTAAAATAATGTGAGACAAGATGGCAATAAACTAGAGGGTAGATAAATCTTTTAGAACATAACTGGATGAGTCTGATATCAAGTGATGAAATATTCTAAAATTCTATTGAAAATTCTATTGAAAAATTATTGTTATTATTGAAAAAATTTATCCCTCCAAAACGCTTTAAGTTTCAGAACGTTCCAAAACGTTTTGATTTTTTCCGTAAAAATAATAAAAGATTTTCTTTATTCCTACTACCTATCTGTCATAAATTTTGCAAATTTAAGCTGACATGTACAAAAAAAAATGGAGTCGATTGTTAAGTTAATTTTATATCACAAAGATTATTAATGTTTCGAATGTTCAGATTCTTTAAATTCAATTAAAACGGCGTGTTGACCAATTAATTTAAAATTGATACATTCAACTTCAATTTACTTATTTTCGCAAGATAAGGTATTTACAGATTACGAATAATATGGATAGATCAATATTAATTATACTTTTGACTCATTACTGTCCCACTGATGAGCAAATGTTTGTTCTTAGAAAAGAGAGAAAGGTTTGATAACAATCTCAGTGGGTTATGTAGGCTGTGGCTGTGTGTCGGGAGAGGGTGAGGCGCTTCGCGTGTTTGCGGAGGCGCGCCGCTCTAACGCGCCATTTTACACGTCTCGAGAGCCCTCGGATCGTTTCCAAATTTGTCCACACTAAACTTTTTGTGCCCCAGGTGACGGCTTAAGTGTCTCAAATGAGTTATTTGTATAGGCTCTTAGCGCGCCGGAGACGGATTATCGAAAATGCGCAAATAGGTAGGTATAACCCCACTGCGGCCGACTTTTTCTAAAATAAATCCACTTTCATAAACTTTGTATACATTTTTGCTCTAAGCGCCGGTTTTGTTAGGGTTATCTTGTTAGGTTTTTGTTTGTTCAAAACCTTTAATCAATTACGGGAATGATTATTTTAAAATGGAAAACATTTCATTATGGTCTCGTTATATGTATTAGGGAATAATAATAGTGTTGCGAATTATTATACAAATAGGAAACAACTTTTGTAAAACTCATTAAACCCGTTTATCAGCTGCATTCATTTCCTGTGTCTGGTGCCAAATAAACAAACCTAACATTCTCATACTCGTAGTTCCTGTTATGTGTGTGGCAACTGACAATGTGGCATTGTGTGCGCGCCGTCACCACGCACGCGATAATGAGCCCCCATTGATTTAGCATCTCTCATGGGATCATCACGAGCCTTTCTTAGGGACCCGTCGAAAATCAACAGTGTCATTTCGAATTAACACATCTGGTGGTCTTATATTGATAATGAGGACTCTTAGCTTGGCTATTGTTTCGTCATTACCGTTAATATTGTTGGATACTGTGCTATTGGATTATCTTGCCGATATTTTGTTCGCTTTGTTTCGACAAGTTACTTTGTTATCGTCACGTTTCAAATTTGTATCATGTCAAAATCTCAGTACACATTTTAAATTGAAATTATTAGCGCCATTCAAATGTTTAGAATATTTAACATTGTGTCACAGTTAATTGAAAAAATTAACATCTATCATATTCGAGTGAAACGAAAACAATTGAGCAAGAGCGTGTGAGTGATTAAAAGAAAAACAATTGAAACATGTAAGTTGAATAAAGTAATGAATCGAGCGGTGCGGCGGGGTGCGGCGGGGTGCGGCGGTGGTGCAACGGGCAGATAGCGCGCGCGGACGTGTCCGGCGAGCGCGCGCGGTCACGCAGCTGCAGCCGAGCCGAGGGTGACGGCAATTTAGCGGAAAATGTTATGCTTCGTGTAGTGTCTTGTTCTGCGGGCGCTTTACTGGGTGTCGCAGCGGGCGCGTGCCGGGCTGCCACTACGTTTACACGCCGCTGACTTTCACGTTCATTTTAACCGTAACCTACCTAGTTCTTATCTAATGAACGTTAGTTATTGTTTTTCTCAAAACTGTAGCTCCGCTGTGGATAGTTTATTTAAATTTTTACGTTGATTTATTATATTAAAGTGCCCGCTTTCTAATTGTGTTTCAGAATATTGGTCAAAACTTAATAGAAATAACATTAAAATAAATTACATATAAAGTCGAATTTAATGATGCTTAAATGATTCTTATACTATTCTATGATAGTAATAGACAGATCTAAACAAAAAAGAACAATTAAATGTACGTTATTTTTATCCTGACAAACAACAGACCGGAGAACAAGCAAGAATGTACGACGGCACGTTACGGTTTTCTCTGTGCCATAAAAGTAATCGAACCCGCAGTGCTCACTGCTTTCAATGAGGCAAATTACAGTACTAGCGCACTGCTACAGCGACATTATTACATCCGGGTTCGCCTCACATTTCACACTACGCCGCGCCGCCAGCGCCGCCAGCGTTATGGCGCCGACTGTGTATGCTTATCTGCTTCAGACAGATCGAGCTTTGCACCTATTTTGATGCTTCTGAAATATCGATCTCTAGTATAGACAAGTGATTCATAAACAAAAACAATTCAAATAGATGTTTGTATACTCTGAGGATCTTTCTATTTACATGTACGGAGCGCTATGCCATTGTTGTTTTATTTTTAATTTTACTAACCCATTGTATAGGAGGTCAAAGGCGCCTGCATCATTCCTTTGCGTGAACTTTATATCGTTTACATAGTGACAATAGCCTAGAAGTTAAACTGTTGTGGCATGCGGACAGACGCACGGGATGTAATTATAAGGGTTCAAGTGAGATTTTACGATTTCCCTACGGAAGAGTGTGTTTCATGACGTTATTACATTTATGCCTACTTTGTTACAATATTATTGAAGGATCAGTGATGAGGATGATGGTTGACTAGTTAGTTTGGCGAAGTTGCCGAGACACTTAGATGGTGAATATGGCTAATGCATGCAAGCGGGTCGAGGGCGCTGCGACAATAGCAGGGTGAGGGCGAGGGGGGGGGGGCAGGGGGGGAGCGATAAGGGAACCTACTTCCGGGGCGCTCCGAGCGACTAGCCGGAGGCCCATAGGCCTCGCCCGGG
>DWKW01000045.1:0-24122 GCA_018250115.1 Doberes anticus | reverse complement strand
CCGCCAATCCGCACTTGGCCAGCGTGGTGGACTATGGCCTAAACTCTCTCATCTCTGAGAGAAGACCCGTGTCCAGCCGTGGGACAATAATGGGTTGATGATGATGATGATGAAGCTTCCAACGACTAAACGTGGTTGGATGTGAACGTCGATGGGCAACAGCATACATAACACCAAAGAACGAACAAAGAGAACAAACACGTAAAATTCCAAGTAAAATTTTGAGTAACGGTTAGTCGTACGACTTGTTGATACGACGTATCGTTTGTGACGTCCGACACTCGGACGCTCCGCGCGACGCATTGTACGATATAATTTAGTGGCCGTATGTAAGCGGCCAATGTTTACGCTTAAAGGATAATAATCCGATTGCTGAGAACGAAAAGTAAATCGTTAGAAGACACCTATTACTTATCGCTATATTACTATCACCTAATACTTAATAATAACACTTAGGGAGGCTTTATCCTTCACGAACGACGCTGTCTCTCACTCCTATCCCTCCCCCACTCACTTTAAGCCTGGGTGAGCCCTTCCGGGTCCCCACAAAAACTGGGTGAAGCTGTAAAGTCCAATAGGGCCCAAATGTTATATGAGAAGAAAAAAAACTAACTGATTGACTAAATCTAAAGGGTCAACATCATCATTATTGTCCCACTACTGGGCACTCCAATCTGAATGTGTTTAGGCCATGGTGGAACACGCTAGCCAAGTGCTGATTGGCGGACTTCACATGCCTTTGAGAACATTTTGTAGAA
This sequence comes from Doberes anticus, assembly GCA_018250115.1. Taxonomy (NCBI): domain Eukaryota; kingdom Metazoa; phylum Arthropoda; class Insecta; order Lepidoptera; family Hesperiidae; genus Doberes; species Doberes anticus. The sequence goes on along the minus strand of DWKW01000045.1, from coordinate 23,364 downwards.
CTCTCAGGCATGCAGGTTTTCTCACGATGTTTTTTTAACCATTAAAACGAGCGATAATTAATATCCAGTACGCACATAATTTAGAAACAATTACAAAGAACAATTTAGAAATTTAGAGGTTTGCCATGCCTGCCGAGATGAGAACCCCGATCCGTGGGAGTGAGAGGTGCAGTTTCTTAACCACTAGGCTCTCAGTCACTTACAGTAAAGAATATCGCTTCAAAACATTATTTGAAAATATGCCTTTGCACTATGTGTTCCTTACAATACCGTATTAAAAAATAAGTATGTTATTGTGTGCTTTTAGCTAAGAGGCCATTCTAAGTCCAACAAACTGGCAATTGATGTTTTTTGTAACGATACCTCTCGTGATATATAGCCATGCTCCGGACTTCGACAGTTCGGCCCTTCCAAACTTTTGAAACTGTCATCAGCATAAGTTAACGTTTGCAATAGTTTTTGCAAGGCCTTGTAACCTTATAAGCTTGATAGATTATAACAATGAAATATTATATTGATCGTCGTTTATAAATTCAGGTACACAAAAAAACTATTAATATATAAATCACAATATAAAACTTTATTTGATATTAGTCGGATATAAACATTATTAAATTGCTAATTATTAATTCGTTATTTTTTAGAATAATTAATTATTTTCATTTGCGCCCATACTACATACATATATGTATGTGACTCTAGTATGTTCCAACTCATTGATGAGAAATTAAGCTGAAGTTTCATTCATATCACTAAAATCCTTACCTAGCTATGAATTTTCGTAGATTTTTAATACAGTAGTAATTAATCGAGTACCTAATCCAGGATTGATAACTGAATACCTATCTAAAGTCGTGCGGATGCGTTGCTTAGAAGTAGGTAAAGTTTTTCCTGAGTTGGATTGCCTTTTGTCCATTGTATTCCGCCTAACCATAGCCTATAAACCGAAACAAAGCAGAGCCCACAGTGCTGCTTCACAGCAGAGATAGATGAAGCGGTAGTATCGGCACAGGCAAAACTTTGACTTAAGATCTTCCACCATCTGTATTGTAAGAAACTAATATGTAATTATTTTTTCACAGGCTGCAGCGGCTTTGCTTCGCGACATTGTCGTATTAGTATGTGAAGTTATCAACGGCTGGTATTTTAAGCGCCCTGAGTACTTCGAGGCCATCGCCAAAGTTGTATCCAGCCTTAAAAACAAAACTTACGAATGCAATCCTCCCGGCGTGTTCCATGCCTACGATTACGGCGAAAAGAGCACGAAAATGGTGCAAAAAGTATGTATCCCGTAATATATAAATATTACTAATAGGTAATAGCGAGTCACCAACTGCCTTGATATAGATTATTTTGTAACTCTTATCTCAACGTTAGGTGTTCATAGTCACAATAGCCCTCTACCAGTCATTCTATAGTCAACATGCAAAGCTCCAGAATACATTAAATTTCTTTACCCCACAAAATAGTTCCTGTACAATCGAATATTGTATCTGCCATATGTTGGGTACACATTAAAGTGTGAGACACTTTAACGGCCTCTACGCAAACCTTCCAAATAACCGGGTCCTATAACATCTTGGACCTGTGATTTAAAAAGAGATTGATAGAAAATGTCCGTCTATTATTAGTTGGCTTATGGTAGGATCGAAATAGGCCGAAAAATGAGCATAATGAAACATATAAGCGTGTTTCATGTAATTCGTATCGGTTATGAAATTAAACAATATTACGTGCAAAGTTGTAAAATTGTCAGTAAACCAATCGGCTCATCGAATTGCGTTAGTTTTCAATAGACTTGCCAACAATAATTGTGGCTACATCTCCGCCAGCGCGACAAGATATACTCATTCCGTTCATTCATTAGCAAAGCGTTTCGCATTTATTTCAAGTCATATTTATTCACCCTGAATATTTCGTCCGTCACTACCAAACGAAGCCATTTATATTACAGGTGCGAAAGTATTCGTTTTAATTCCGCCTTCTGTAATAAACTGGTATTCTCTAGGGTGATTTAAATTCCCTATTGCTTATGCGAATGCCAATTCATATTATGTGAATGCGAGCGAGCCCTGATATGTTCCATACGAGAAATTATTATACATAATACGGAAAAATTACATTACGTTCGAAATATACGCAGGTTGTATTGATACGGATAGCTCGCACGACGTTTTAGTACAAGGATAATATTGAGTTATATTGAGAAATAGTAGATAATAAAAAGAAACAACCGAAACATGCATTAAACACATTTATAATAATTACGTATATATATATGTGTGTTAGCATATATGGAAATAAATTGTGGTTAGGAATCTCCGGCGGGTAAGGATTCAAATTCCGGCATTGAAATTGTTATTTATAATCATTCATAAATTATGTGCGTATTAGAAATTAATTATCTCGCGGTATTTACCGGTGACGAAAGACATCGTGAGGAAACCTGCTCGCCTGAATGTTTATCAAAATTTTTTCAAAAGCATGTGAAGTCTGCCAATCCGCACGTGGCCTTCTTGGTGGACTATGGCCTAAATACTCTTAAATCTGAGAGGAGACCCTTCCGCAACAGTGGGACAATAATAGGTTGATGATGATACGTATGGTATATGGCACGAAAGAAATATCAGTTTGCCATGTCACCGTAACTCGGATGACTATGTCACGTTACCTTTGTGACTATCATAAACTCTCTCTGATTCTCTCATTTTACCAAATCGGTTAGCCGTTCAACTTTTATTTCAAATTGTTTTGCTATTCACGTAATACACGAAAACTCTTCCTGGTGAATTAAGGAGTTTATGCTCACCCCGCTAATTCTTTTCTATATTTATAGAATAGCAAACGAGCATGCAGGCTGCCTAATGTTAAGTGGTCCATGCAGCCCATGGACATCCACATCTGAGGTTGGATGTGGATGCGTTGCTACTCCTGAGAACTAAGTTGAAATACATCTGTTCAGTGTCTTCTTCCTAACCTTCAAACCGAAACATACCAGGTCTCACACTGTTGCTTTACGTCAGAAATAGGTGTCGTCAAAATATATAATATAGCCATTATCTTCAATGGAATAGTCGTACAGTACCGCCAGAAAGCGTAAAGCTTAAAGAAAACAAAACACTTTTTACAGTTTCATCCAATAAATACTGATTTACATCATCCATGCCAAAACTCAAATTTCGATATGTTAAATACCTACTTCAAATGCTAACGTTTAAAATAAAAGTCAAATGATTGCACAAGTAAGAGAAATGGCTTACTTTACTAAGAGTAATGACGTTTGACAGCCCTTACCTATGCACAATTTCGGAACTAGTATCAGGTTATTTACATAAATTAAATATATGGGATCAAATAAATAATAATAAAATTCCTTTATTTCCTCTCACACTGTTATGGCATATATGTAATACAACTTGATAGTTTTAAACCCTAAGAAGTAAGAGTCTGGTGCCTGATGTAGATAAATAATACTTGTAATACAGGTCACCAGTATCACTGAAGCTATGACTTTAACTATCAGTCATCGACTTGTCCATAGGTAGACAATGTAGTTTTGATAAACTGCTTTTAGAATAGTTTTAACGTGCTGCTTTACCGTCGTTCAATGAATTACCTTGCGAACATACGGAATACGTGTACCCTCACCACGATACCGCAAACTCGCCCACAGGTCGTATGAGTAAAGTGCTTAACAAATAAATTCCCTCCAATTAACTGAATAAAACCGTAAACAAACTCATTGTGTTGATAATTATAACCACAATTAATTGTAAGAGCTTGATTTATTCAATGTAATAAAATGTTGCTTTTATGATTTTTCATAATTATTATAAAGAGGATTATATTCATTTGTAAAATAGTTACGAATCTTCCTATTTAAAAGTAAACCCTCGGAAAACTTACTACACAGTAATTAAATGAATATGACAATCTTATTTACAAGATACCAAAACATAAAGAAATTCGTTAAATAATAGGTAAAAAATACGTAATAAGTTTCGCTTAGATTAAAAAAAAAAGATTAGGTTAAGGTATCGAATAGGGTAGTTGATATGTTACTTGAGGAATGATAGTTTGGATGGTACATACATTTTATTTGAAAGTCTGTACATATACTGGTTGCAGGATGAGTACCAAAAAGTAATAAGCCTATAATATGCGGCTCAAACAATTGAAATGAAAACGACGGACAGATGGACGGTGTCCTGTATAAATATATAAAAAATGTATATATCATGAAAACATTATTACGATACCTTAACCTTACCTTTTTTGCCATGAATGTATTCTGACTCAAAAACGTAATTTATTCAAAAATAAACAAAAAACCATGATTTAGCTCTGCGTAAGTCAATATTCGAAAATTTGTTATTAATATTGTACATTTTATTTACGACGATATTTGGAAAAGCACATTATATACATTTCGCAAAAAAAATTACCATGAAATAATCTTACCTATTGAAAATGGGTAAAATCGAATAGATCGTTTAAAAACGACGATTTCAAAAATATTCAAATATTCGCCAAAAATCTGTTATTTCTTGAAAAATCTCAAATATATACATATATTTAAATATATTTTATATAAATAAAAATAAAATAATAGTGTATTTGAGAAATGTTTTATTGTAATTATTTGTTCAGTATATTGTTACTGTACTTATGGTGGCACTGCCATCGGGCTTATTACAGTATAACTTCGTATTTAGATTTCGTCATTGTTTCTCGTAATATTGAATCTATAAATTCCAGTTTCATGTTTCCTGGAAAAGTCCGAGCGACATTTTATCACCCCGAACCAATTACCCGGTATCGATTTTCAATCGTTACTTGAGAGTCCGAATAAGTTAGAATGCGGGCCAGATATAAATTAACCGCAAATACAAAGGCACAGGTGTCCAAATTACTCGTTTAAATGGAGTATGCGAGCTATATGACATTTTTTCCTGAACCTAAAGAAGAATAATTTTCGGCTGACCATTGTGCTAACCTAACCTAACGATAATTAATATTTAACATTAATTAACAAAATCTGTATTTTACGAATTAGTATTTTTCCTCCTATTTTTGTATTAATGTAGTTGTAAAGGAGTATGTGGGTCACCTGATGATAAAGTAGTAATTGCAGCCCATGGACACCAACATCTAACATTAAATAGGACTGCAATCCTATCTAAGGTCGTACTTGGATGCTCCCCTAAGGCCTAGTTTGGAATACCTACTGTCAGTAAATTCTGCCTAACCGTCTGTCAAAAATTGCTGTAATCCAGTCTGAACGGTACGATCAGCCAACTCTACCAGATATTAGTCGTTGGAATTATTAAGTTGAGGTATTTAGGACTACTTAGAGGCTTATTAAGTTGGATTGCGTTTATATGTACGGCTTAACATAAGACTGGAGTTGGATGTGGATTTCTTAAGTTCACGTGGTCCGTCACAGCTTTTCCTCAATAACATACTGAAAATTAAATTCAATGTTTATAATATTCATAACCTAAACTGTTAATAAAACATGAGTGATATCGTCGGGGTCGGGTCGGGGTTCAAATACCGGCGCTCCGCTAACTGTCGAGTTTTTTAATTATAATTGTTTCTAAATTATGTGACTATTATTAATTATCAAACGCTCAAACGGTGAAGAAAAACAACCCAGGAAAACTGCACGCCTGAGAGTTAATAAGCCAAAAACGCATATGAAGTCCTCCAATCCACACTTTGCCAGCGTGGTGGACTGTGTACCTTAAAATTCTCGTCTCTGAAAATAATGGGTTGATAATGATGAACTGTAAATTTAATACTGTAATCCACTTTCAGCAGAAAAATACTACTTTGACTGATTCAATAGCTAAACTTGGTAAGCTCGAATAAGTTAGAATGTGGGTCAGATTCAAATTAAGAGGAATTACAGAGGAGCACAGGTGTTGGATATGGATGTTTTAAATTCGACCGTGTGAGCCACTTCTCTTCTGTGGCGATTGATTAAAAGCTCTGGTCCGCTTTTCTAGTAAATGTCACGTCAAACACAGAGATTTAGGTGAAGTTAGAATGTAAAATGCACCAATACAGATATGGATATTGAGTACGGTCAGTAAAATTATTCATAACTAGACTAGCGACTGCGACAGCGTTGCTGCATAAGAGACATTAAAAACATCCACACAGATTGACGGAACGTGTATGTGTATGTCGACGCGTTCTAAAAAGCAAACAACCTGTATTTCTCTGTTTCTAATGTACCGATTTTGTTTAACATATTTTTAAGTATAATCGTACATCGTAAATTAACTTCTAAAAAACCAATTCTAATCTATACAGCAGTTTTCGCATAATTGGCGAACATACAAAGTTTTCTAATATTTTTCCATAATAATAAGAAACATTATCAAACCATTACTACTGTCCATTACCATTAGGACTGTCCTACTAGTGATTACGTGTCTCCTTTCAGAGATGAGAGAGTTTAGGCCATAGTTCATCACGCTGACGCATCGCGTGCAAAATTCGCATGCTTTTGTGATCATAGGGAATGGCATGCAGGTTTCCTTGCGATGTTTTTCTTCATCCTTAAAAGGAGTGATAATTTCTAATACGCACATTATTTCGAAAAATTATGAGTAGATAATGTTTCGAGAAATAAAGGTACGTGCTGGGATTCAAACCCCGACCCAACTGGAGGTCCAGTTTGTAACCACTTAGCTGTCACTCGCACTCGTAAACATGTGAACAATGCATATTAGATATATTTAAAAAAAATGAATGTTGGAAAATACCCTCGTTATTATTTTGTAATATTAAATATAAGCTTACAGTACTTATTAAAATCAATGTTTAGTTTAAATCTCGTTAAATATCTCGTGTAACTGGTAGAGGTGTATTTGGTAAACGTGATTTAAATTTAAAGATTAAAATGAATTGAGTATTGCAATACATGCTTAAATCGTGTCTCAAGATGTTATGCCTTAAGCCTTTTGGTAATCTTATTAATTAAATTTAAAGCTTATCATATTATCCTACCCTAACGTTATAATGCGAATAGCGAACGAATTTCCATATTAAACAGAAATTCAGTACGGTCTGTTCCCAGTGAATACTGGAAAAGGACATAGGCTACTTCAAAAAAAGTCCCACAAGAGCGTGAAATAGAGGATGAATGTAAAAATTTGTAATCATGATTGTTACTCAAATACGGTTGAAATGATTTGAATAAAATTGCCGACTTACATTTAAACGTTAATCTGTTTTACCATGATTATTATGAATATTTTGGATTGCTCTCAAGCATGTATATTACCTCACGATGATAATCAAGTGATGGTTAATATAAATTCAAAAAAATTAGAAGTATTCATCTAGCACCTCTGGAATGAAAAGCCGAAATTCAAACCACTAATCTATCACTTTTTAATTTTCTGCTTCCACTAACCTTTTCAAAACGCCAGTGCTACAGAACTAAGAGCGGTTGACTTTTTGATTACCTCCGCATAATTACCCCGAATCGATTTCCGGTCGTTGAGAACGGGAATAAGTAGGAGCACGGTCAGATTCAAATTGAGCGAGATTGCAGGGCAGTGGACTCGCTCCTATAGCAATTAATAAATTAACCTAATTCGTTACGGCTAGCGCTAATTACTTGAACCAGCCTATCAGTGATGCTTTCCACCACAGCATTAACAAATTATAAAATATTTAATCTATTATTACTATTCTATTACTCATCGATCGAGGTTATCGATGTTTTCTTTTTTTTTTAAGGTAAATTAAGGATCTGATTTCAAAAGCCTCTGTATTGGAGTGTATTGGAGTTTTCCTCCTAAAGACTTAACTATATTATTAGGGAGTTACTCTATGTTTAAAGAAATGTCGTAAGAATTGTTTGTTTAAAATTGTTTAAACCAAAACAAAATGAAAAATAAAGTTTCTAAAAAATTATAAATTCTAATAAATTTTAGTTGGTAGAATTATTATATTCTAAAATGTAATTAATAAGCACAGAGGGCTTTTTTTAGATATTTATGGATATACCAATGATCGTTTGTCGATATGTCTCGGTAATGTCATGATGATTCGAGTACTCGACTTGTCTGCCATTGGATAGTTATTTGCAGGCCTCCAGGGATTTGCCCTTGTCCGATCTTGTCGCATGGCGATGTGTCCCCTTCATGGAACAAAGGCTCTGATGGTTCCTTTTTAACCTGCACCAAAGGCTTTCAAGTACATCCATGGTGGGTCGACAGTTGTGGGGATGTAGGGTATGTCCTTCTCCAAACTAGCCCCAGCGTAAGGCTCTAACGGGTGAATACATCATCATCAAACTATTATTGTCTCACTGCTTTGCACGGGTCTCCTCACGTGGATGAGAGAGTTTAGGCCATAGTGCACCACGCTTGCCAAGTGTGAATTGGCAGACTTCACATGCCTTTTAGAACATTATGGCATGCGAGTTTCCTCGCAATAATTTCCTTTACCGTTAAAGCAAGTGACAATTACGCGGATTATTTCGAAATTTAGAACAGATAACTGGTGAACACATGAGTAAGTAATGGTCGACGGATTCAAAATTAGTGACGATTCATGGTCAACTTGAATGATAGAACGTATGTTATAGAATATATAAGGTTGATAAATTGTTAACCGACACTTATTACTTAAAGTGTAATCAAATCATTTAAATAAATTACACTTAATCATTATTAATTAAAAAACTCTGACTTATTTAATCACGGTATTATTTCCATATGATTCTATACCATTGTTGATGTCGAATCAAATGTCGAAGTCTCGCCTGCGACAGCATCACCTCATATTACTGTCATAAAACAGCAGACTGAGCAAGCGGGCAGAATACACCGGACAGGGAGCATTCCAAATTAGACTTCAGGAGTAGCAACGCATTGAGCACCGCGTCAAATAGTACTTTGAACATATTTATTGTTTGATGTGGAATGATTTTTATATTAGTTTAGTCGAACATAAAATTAAATGTGTATGTAGGGCACTTGACGATATTTGGTCACTGCAGCTCATGGACATCCACATCAAACATATGGAAGTCTACGGACGGAAGTCCTATCTAAGGTTGTCTGTAGTTGTGTTGCTACTCCTGAGGACCAAGTTGGAATGCTTCCTGTGCAGTGTCTGTTCATTTATTTATCCATAACATTAAATAGGGAAATCGTAGAATTTTATGTAGGACAGCATCAGCTTTCATCCGTTGATTAATAAAATAATATAATTCACTACGACTAGACCTAATTAATGTCGGATGGCTAGGCTAATTATTTCCCTATTCGCCGCGCTCGTTAACCACTGTTTGTTTCACATAATATCCACGCAGTAAATTAAAAATGATTTTAAAATATTTTGAAAAAAATATTCATTCATGATTATTTTGATATGTATAAAATTTGGTTAGCTTTAAAGTCGTTTTTGCCTTTATATTTAATGATTGCTACTGTTACTTGAATTACTAAACCCTAAGTTGACATAATTAAAGTTCTGAGCCTGGCGTGTGTTTTTATTTTCACAGTTGCACACAAGAACAATATAATTTATGTATACCTTTGTCACGTCTCAAACATCTTTATTAACGCCAATCCGCTATGAATGCCAACCTCGTCTCGTAGACGTACCTGAATAAAAACATTTCTTTTCAGGGTTTATTTGTGTACAAAAGCGATTAATTTTGTTGTGTCCCATTGGTTTATTTATGAGGATTAGTAGAGTATGATGCACTACATGTCGAGAGGTCAATGTAGGTCATGTATCCACTTTCATTCCATGTTAGTATCTGAGGTTAAGCTTTGCTACCCGTGAGGTCTTCATTCGAACACCTCATATTGTGAAGGTAGAAACGTAACGCACATGAGATGCTATTTCGTTTGCCGCAGATTGAGTTCCAAGGCATAACGGGTGTCATCGCCTTTGATAGTAATGGACGTCGCCGCAATTTCACGCTGCAAGTTGTTGAGCTGAATACCAACAGAAGCTTAAGGAAGGTGTGTTTTTTTAATAAATTGAAAATCGTAAGATATAATTATTTTTATTTAGTTTTCTAAGGCTTCTTAACTTCTAACTTACTTGCCTTACTAAGATGTTGGAGAAATGTATACTATAAAAAAGTTACAAAACGTATTAAGTTTTAATTGCCGCAATACTGTAAAATACGAGTGTCAAGCATCTCGTATGTGTCAAGGATTTCCACTTAAATTTTATTCTTTCTTTAATTGAGAGTAGACAATATGTATGACGTGTCTTTTTTTAACGAAAACTCCTTACACAGATGGGTCTTTGGTACGACTACAAGGGCTTGGTGCCGATAGTACCTAAAAAACCGAAGATGTTTCCTGGTGAGTATGACCGCAACAAAACGTACATCATCGTCACAGTCGAGGAGCCTCCATACGTCATGAGCAACACCGATGGGCCCGGTATGCCTGTACCGTTCAACCACCGAGGCTTCTGTGTCGAACTCGCCGAGAAACTGTGTGTCATGATGGAAATCAAATGTAAGTATTATTAATATGTACATCATTCATTATTACCTTGTGGTATGTCAAGTATCGCAGGTACATCAATCGTAGTCATATGTGCGGTTCCAACATTTATAGTATGCGATAAAGGTAAAACACCTGATGGTTTGACTGTGACCCTGGATGTTAGGTGTCCTATATGGGTCGTTACGTGTGTAGCGTCTTCCTACCTTCATTTTTACCATTTGGCTTCAAAACATTAGGGACATGGGGATCCGACGATCGGAATCTTTATATATTTTTTTTTTGTGAAAGAGAACAAACCAGCATGCAGGCCATCTGATGTTAAGTAATCAGTGCAGCCCATAGACATTCAACCACCTTAAATAGGTCCGAAATCATGTTTGATGTCGTACGCAAATGCGTTGCTATTCTTGAGGTATTTATTGGAATGCCGGATATCCAGTGTATTCTGTCTAAAGCACTGCAATGCTTACACTGCTGCTTTAGGACAGATTTAGGACAGGATTAGTGTAGCAGTGGTGCCGCCACAGGCGTGCCTTCCACATAATACTTCACTATAAAATCTGTTCAGATGGTTGATTAAGTCAAACAACGACTGGCTTTTTTTTTGTTCAAAACAAAAGCCGTTTATTCTTATATAGATACTTTTACTTTACTTTACACAATAAAGTTAAATAAAAAATATTTTTTGCGGTAACACAACCCAACATTGAAATGTACGGTTAAAAACGTTTTGTTGCATTAGATATTACAATGCAGTTATATATACAACTAAGTATAACCTATCTATCTATCTAAGCTATTCTGCTAACGAAGACTGTTCTATCAGTTTGACACAATTGTTATTCACTGATATTATCACAGATTTAGCACATACGTCAATGTACTAAATGCATCACTAAACGATCCTAACTAATTGGCCTCCACTCTAGCGACGTCCTCAGGGAAGTTTTTCAGACGCGGCGCAAACGTGTCGTTCGTGTCGTTCGGCTCCGAGCTTAAATCAAAGCTTTGACGTCTTCCCCAATGAATTTTTTGCACTTGTTGATCATTAAGCTTGCCAGCCTGTTTTGTAAAGTTGACGTCAACAGCTAAAAAAACAATTTCAAAATATGTACATCGTTTCTTTCATAACCACCGTTTTCCTGCGTGAGTTACAAAATTTATAGGCAGCTTTTCCTTTTACTAATACGTAAAATATTTTCAGGTCAAATGCGTCTTACCCATGATAGTTTATATGGACTAGAAGACCCTAATGTTGAAGGTGGTTGGGATGGAGCCGTCGGGGAACTGATTAGGGAGGTAAGAATACTGCACCCACAAATTAATAAACCTCTAGTTAAAACTAGGAACAGAGTAGTAAGCTGAACCAATAGCGACTTTGATCATTTTACTTAAGGTTTAAAAGACGACACGTTATTTTTAAATAACACAAGTACTGTGACACAAGCTGGACAGGTGAATGCAATTCAATAAAATTAACAAAGTTTGTAAACTACTTTCAGTTTGTAGACTGTAAAAAAGAGTAAATTGAATTGTGCAACTTACTTCTGGAGCAATCGAAAAAACAATCTGAAAACTAATTTCTACTTCATCTGAGACTTGGGTTTACTGACATTTAGGAACTACAGTAATTGGAATATGTATACGAAAGATATGTAAATTTTTTACTACTCATTTTCTTTAAAAACAGGAAGCTGATATGGCAATAGCGTCCTTGATGGTAACTTTACAAAGGGCGATGGTCATTGACTACAGTATACCATTCCTCACGATCGACAAAAAAATTAAGAGACCGTACAACTTTTTCCTGGACGCATTTTCTTTCTTCTCGCCTTTCGCAAACAATATATGGGTAAGCAGTATACCAATTATTCAATAAGTCAATCTTGTTGTACCAACTGTTCGGATTCGATTGTAACAACAATCATAATCACTGTAAACATAAAGGAACAAAACACTAGCATGAACAATAAATCAAAGTTTGCTTTGAAATATTCCGAAAAAAGTTGTCGTTTGGTTGACTTTACGTCTAAGATAATAAGGGAAAAAGAATAGGCAAAATACATACCTAAATTTGTACTATTGTGTAATAAATTATACATAATACTCTGACAAAGTATTTATTTTTATTCCAATTGACTAGCTTCTGTTGTTAGATATCCTAAGTGATCCATGTGTTTCCAGTACTGCATCGCTGTCGCTATTCTCATAGTTTCAACCGTATTGTGGTTAGTATCAAGATTTTCCCCGCTGGAATGGAGAGTTTTAAATGTCAATGAACCCGAAAGAGCTGTTACACTAGACGACGAGGAATCAGTTCCTGAAGTGAGTAATCCGTCATCCACACCTAACCTATTTCAAAACCTTTTAAAGTGCCGATTGCCAGTTTCTTTGCTTTGACACAGCTTTGAAAACGTTTCGGTAACTCAAACATTACCATTTTAGTTTTGTTGTATTTTTTTTATTTCTAATCTATACGACTTGCAAAATCAAAAGTGCAAGACTGACATTCAAGCCACTTGGTCATCACTGCTTCCAGAATAGATATATACATATACATACATACAGCCTAACCTCATTTTCAACATTTTCATATCAAAACTTTAAACAATGTGATATTTTCAGGCCCGCGTCGTAAATGAGTTCACGTTTTTAAATTGCATTTGGTATATCTATAGCTCCGTTCTGCAACAAGGAAATGAACTTTCCCCACGGTGAGTTATTAAAATTGTTATCGTGTATGAAAAACAACGAAAAGCTAAATCTAAATCGGTGAATTTAGTTTGTGAAAAATTTAAAGTTTAACCTACATCCAATGATCTTTAAAAGAACGACAATAATTATTATTTATTTTCTTTCGCTTAGATCAATATCTGGCCGTATCGTTAGCCTGTCCTGGTGGATGTTCACCTGGTTCGTAGTGGCCATGTACACTGCTTCCCTTGGCGCATCGCTCATCCTGTCTGAAATAAACTACCCAGCCAATGAAATCATTAAGACCGCTCGTTGCCCCAGAGTAAGTCATAGCTAATAAGTGCCGTTTTAAGGAGAAAGTCATTATAGCCTATACGAAAGAAAGGTTTTAGAAGTTATTTATGTTTAGATATTAAAAGTTATTTGAGTGTGTTCTAATGTATTATTACTTTTAGCAATGTTTCTTTCTTTCTAAAACGCGCCTCTGCAATTTTCGTGCAAAGACTATGAAACCAATAAGTCACCACTTCGACATTCATCGGCTATATTCATCTTCTTCGACATAACGCATCGGCTATCTTCGTATTCTTCGACATTAGTTGCGTATTGGTACTAATTGAGAAACGCGAAAATTACCGAGGCGCTTTTGGTAAAAGTTTTGTAAGCTTTATGATATCGTTTTACCAATTGGTCATACTAGTTGGATACATACAGAAAACTTTTTTTACGTAGGATACCCCTGATGGTCCTGGACCTTTGATACCTCAACAGGCTGTGGAGCGAAAAGGATTCTTATACTACGTCAACGAAATTGGGGACACTGCGACCGGCAACTGTGAGGTCATAATCAACATCCAGAAACCCGGCCTGCAGGAGTATGCCGTTGCTTTTACCAAGGGATCTAAACTACGGTAGGCATTTATTTACATAAGCTGGTAGCTTGCGTATTATGCGCAGTGCGCGTATGTTTTATTAGCTAGCGATTATTATCCGCAACGCGCTAAGCGATACGCTTGCGCCGCGCCGTTCATTCATTTTGTGTTTATTAAATAGCGCACACTTCGTAACAAGGCAACTGACAATCTATTTTTAAGGGATGGAGTAAATATTGCGCTGCAAATTCTGAAGTCCAATGGAAAGCTGGCTGCTATGATCACGAAATGGTTCGTTAGAGACGAGTGTGGAAATGCCGAGGTAAGAAAAGAAATGTTTAGGAAAATGTATGTGTATCATTGACAATGTAGGAAATAGGCGTCAGTAATGTTATGACGTAACATATCCCGCAATAGTTACTCAAGTAAATTTATGGTTCCATGGTAAAGGGTTATAAGCATTTTGTAACTTACAATAAAAAATTGCATAAGAATAAATGTGCTTTTCTGGCCGTTTTTAAATAAACTATTGAGCTTATTCACCCCCTTGATCCGTTAGTCAACAATAAATTAGTAATTTTTTTCTTTACTTTTATAAGAATTAAAATGAGTCGTCATAATTAAAACAGTTTTAAAATATTATTTACTATTATTTTATTATACCTACACTAAGAGAAATTTACTTGAATAAACACATGTATTAAAATAACATGTAATACTCTTATTCCCTTTTTTATTAATAATAAAACTGAAATAGAGGCATATATTCGAACGACATCTGTTTACCTCTGCTTAGACAATTCTACCTATAGTCAATTCTGCGTTTAGTATTACATCTTTTCTTTTTATTGAAACTGCGCTTTGGATATCATGTACTGGATGGTGCACGTGGATTTCAAATAAATTCGATTTTCTTTCAGCGCTACCCCCATGCCCAAGAGATGAATCTGTACCACCTTTCTGGACTCTTCTACGTACTGGTCGCTGGTATGGTTGTAGCAATGATTGTAGCTCTGTTCGAATACCTGATCCATGGCCGAGCTGAAGCCGCCCGGGCCAACCTGACCCTTCGCGCA
This sequence comes from Doberes anticus, assembly GCA_018250115.1. Taxonomy (NCBI): domain Eukaryota; kingdom Metazoa; phylum Arthropoda; class Insecta; order Lepidoptera; family Hesperiidae; genus Doberes; species Doberes anticus. The sequence continues at coordinate 8,220 of DWKW01000045.1, read as the reverse complement.
GTTCTGAAAGCGAAGCCCCGTAATCCTGAGCCGAAGCCTCCTTGTGTGCGATTGACCCAGAGCGAACGCGAACGTCTTGAATGGAATGGTGGCGCGTACTCCGGTGTAAGTACTAACTTCAAAGTTTTAAAAATTTAAAACCTTCAAAACTTTTTGACCATATTATTATATGTATATGATGTTTCATGTTTTACCTTTACATACGAGTATATTACAGGTATTGTATTTGGCACATTTCATTACCATTCAAAACCATATATTTCAAATGATTCCTATTCGTCTAATATAACGTACAATAAGTTTTAAAAGGATACCTTTTTATTCAATCATTATTTCAAAATGTAATCGGACTTTTTTCGTTAGTTTAAGTTACACTACCGATGTCGTATAAACACAAAACATTTCTCTCACAGTACTACAGCCCCTCTAGCCAAGTCCAGGAGGAGACTGCTCTGGATGGCTCCTTCACGCCCGTATGATGCTCAGCCAGGGAGGGTGCCACTTCCCGACGCTCCTCCCTCCGGCGACGGCTCTCTGACTCCATTGAGCTCTACCAGTTGTAAATCAATTGTAAACGGCATCCGTATGGTATGATGTAAAGAGCAGAGCAGTATATCTTTTACGAATAGAATGACGTCATTACGTGTTTGTTATTATTGTCGAGACTCAATCAGAAATCTTGAAGTCATTTGGGATACGGAAATAAACTTGCTCAACTACCATCTCGTGTTCATGTTAGGAACTGGCTGAGAAGTAATTTTCTAGATTAGGGTGCCTACGTGTTATGAGACAATGTCTTAAATCTCGTAAACATTTTCTTCTATAACATATTACACTTGCAACGTATATTTTGCACGTGTCTTTTCAATCTTTCGAGAATGTATTGGCAGATACTTGTACCTGTAGATAAAAGATCACAAAAATGAATGTAGACAAGATATTGTCTTATAATATGAAATAGCTCTTACTGATTGAGTCTGTACAAAATTATAAGAATTCTAATATTCGTAACTTCTGGGACGTGGTAAAAATGAATTCCAATCCCACAGGTAAATACTATATCTTTAATGTGACTATACAAGAATTAGTAATGACGTTATAACTGACCATGAACATCAAAATTAAATAGTATTTAGATATCTGTTCTGCTAAGAAGATAGATGTTTTACATCATGAATGCCCGTTTCATCTTCGGGTATTTGGTTATTATACGAAAGACGACTGAGTGAAATTGGTTTATACTCGTATCTAAATGTCGCTTCTCATGATGTAGAACAACTATAGCAATATTGGCCTATGATTTTCGTCACGTTTTTCTTCAAAAGACAAGTTGAAATATTCGACACATTTTTTATTACTCTCGTAACCGCACTGACAGAGGAATAACATACTAGTTTTTTGTATTCGAAATCGCTTGAATTCATCCAGTGATTTCAAATACATAAATCGAACGAATGTGTTTTAATACACCTGTGACGTCTTTTAAAAGATTATTTTAAGTATTAAGGAATGTTACAGATGGAAATTGATTTACTGATAACGAACAGGCATGATATATGGACTTGATTAACAATAAATATTTAATGAAATTTAAACGCAATGTGCTCGGACAAAACACCGAATCGACCCTGGTAAAAACAACGATTTTCCCCGCTTGTCATTGTCAATATGACCAAAAGACCGAGCAACAATCCAACAAAAAAAAGAAACATCGTCTACAAAATGAGGTATTTCTTCATCCTTTGATTGAACACCTAAATCGGTACTTACAAACATTTAAGAATTCCGGTATCGGTTTCCCTATGTTACTCCTAATAGGATGATTGGTCCTTCTCTTAAAACCAAAGTAGACAAATACCAGGGTCTAGTTAATAAAAGCGAGATGGAAATGGACACTTTCAAATAAACAACCTTCTTCGATATTCCGAAATAGTAAAAACAGTGTGCCCTAAACAGGCACAAACTAAATCTTTTGCACCACTTACACCCTTCATTATATTATTAAACTTACTTGAAAATACTCAAGTTTGTTCTGCGGATTGCGTGAAATAGCATTTGCGCGCAGAAAAGATAGTTTACTTTCTGACGTGTCTTAAATCTTCCTATATTGTGGTTGCATATAACGATTTTTTTAACGGCCAAAAAGCCGGAACCAAAGCTTGTGTCTTTGCCCCAAGAAGAAGAGGGCTTTAAGCTGTGTGGCCGACCTAAGAGCACCTTCTTTTTGGTTCTAACGGTAAACGGTGAAAAACACAATTCGCCAATATTTATATAACAATGGTGTTTGAATTGTACTTATTGTACAAAATTATCGTTTTTCGCGACCCCACTGTACCTTCTAGTCAGCGGATTAACCCGCGCTCTATCTTTTAATTTCCCCAGGAATGCAGCCACTTGAAAGATGAGAATGCTAATTTTGAGTGTCAGATTGGAGGCTTGTTGGTATTTTCTGTTTATTTTATTCTCTTACGAACTTCACCAACCTAGAGTCGCGTCAAAATAACTTTTCCTTTCGTAAATTGTGAATTAATATCTATGTATATTAAAACCCGTAGAAATATTAGTACCTCTCCTGTTCGTTTTAACGAATTTACTACTGTTGTTGTATATTATTATCTATCTGTTTTACGTGATCCTTAAATGTTTTAGAAATATTCTTCTAGTTAAGTAAATGTAGCGTCTTACTCATTATCAGCACACAGAGATATTTATGTTTTATCGATCTAAAAAAGTTTAAAAATGTAGTTTTGGTGTAGCAAATCAGAAAAAAAATGTGTTCTTTTTAAAACATATAGCGTAAAAGAAAATTTTGATGGTAATATTTAAAAAAAATCCCTGTGTGATAGATAAATGGTACTGTATCATTAGATTAGAGGAATTTTACAGGCATACTCTACGGTTACTCTGTTACACCCTTAGATATCTGTATTTTATGGTCGCGACCGATCAATCATATATTGATGTAATACGTAATATTTAGGGTAATTCATTTAATGGTATTTAAACTTTGATGGAATTAAATATTTGGTGTTAGAACTAGAAGTAAGTTAATGGAAAATGTAATCGTTTTATGTATATGTAATTGACATACTTTTCTTTACCTGATCGAGCCTTCGCTTCTTCAAATCTAAATAAGTTAATTACATTTTAGTTCAAACAATATTGGTCTCACAGAAGAGAATGAGCAGCTTCATTTTAGGAAATGATAACCATACACTAAATTCAGTCATAAGTACGAAGACTGAGGTCGTATACAATATAATCAGTACACAGTATAAGTGGTAGATCCACTGTTGGGCATCTTTGTATGAGAGCCGACAATGATGACCATAATGATTCACTGTAAAACGCACGCTTGAGAAGATCCTTAGTATATAGAATAATACTATTAATTATTCTCACTCATACAAAGCATAGAACGAAGTTACCATTTCCTTGAAAAAATATTTATCGTATGTGGAAATATTCATATATTTATTTGGTTCTTGATTATCATTCGTGACTCCCTTTTTTCAAACAAATTTATTAACAATTATATTATATTTGGCCGCATTAAAAACGAACGGTTATTTTAAATTCTAAACACATACGAGTACGCTTCGATGCGGAAAGAGTGTTTCATATATATTAAACCTTAATAGTAGACACACTAATGTAATGCCAAAGGCAGTATTTAAGGGAATCATATCAAGTATGACGTTATCTATGTTTATTCGTAACTGCTATATATATACTTATATATATATATATATATTTACGACACTTATAACTTATTTCTGTTCTTATAATCTTTAATCACAATATATTCATCTTCTTCGCCTAAACTAAAATAAGCTTCCGTCCTGTAGCTTTGTCGACATGTATTTATGCCACTGATCTAAGTAAAATAATTTACTACAACTCTTTCACTGCTTGATAAGGACATGATTCGTTTCTAAGTGTAAATTATGATAAAGTTATCAGCGTAATGTGAGTTGGCACGCTCGTGGCCAACTTGCGAACGATCGAATTCTGTGATCGATTTATAGAAAAAAGTGCCAAAAGTAATATTAAAATTTAAATTAAAAAAGTAAGGTAATGGTAATTGGATAAGGTATGCATTGAGGATTGTTGTTATACGGGTAAGACGTGCTGTGGCATCCGTCCGGCGCTGAAGTATGATGTCACTTGCATCTAGGGAATACAAGCTTGGTATCGGTATATTTGAAATTCCGAAACTGATGTCGCAAAGTAACATTACAGTTTTGAATCGAATTTACAGCAGTCTGAGCATGTGTTTCATCGGCCATCTAAAACCAAGAAGATTATCCTACAACAGACCGATTCCAGAATTGTATTTTATCCTTTCAGCGCACTAGGCACGGTGCGATATGCATATTCACCATGATTTGGAAAAATTTTAACTTAAATATTATTAAACACGCTGGAAGTACCAAGTGCTTTCAACAAAGCGTATTTTTTTCGTAAGAGAATATAATTTCAAAAATTTCACGAGACAAAATGTCTTGTTTTGAAATAACGGAGTGTACTAAACACTCAATGAAACCGAAACTCAGTGAAAATCCGTGGAAACTATATCCGGATTTCCACTTGAGTGAACTTGATACGGAAAGGAAAACAGACAAAAATTTAAAACGTATTGCTCTTGTTCATACCTACCAGTAGAACAGAGAAGAAAATAAGAAAGAATAAATTAAAACGCAAATTGCTAGCAAACTTTAAAAACAATCCGATTCTTCGGTAACCAACTCGTTATTTAAAACTGAATTTAAACAGATAAAACAAAATTGTGTCCTACCTTCCTGCGATGTTTTTATGTTGCATATACATTTTTTTTTCTTTAAACCCACAAAACACTAGCAGAACCAAAAAGCATGTTTTCGTATTTGGTTTTTTTTAAATTTACAATTAATGAATTTATTTTCTTTCATTATTATAGCTCTATAAATAAAGATTGTAACACACTATAGCGGGGCCTGAACATTCTTGCTCATGCGCAGATTAGTTAACAATGTCACCTTCCTGATATAATGTACTCCAGTCTGAAAGTAACCTACTATTAAGTTTAATTCTTCTTCAAACGACTGATTTTACATATTGTCTCATTATATGGTATTAAGTGTAATGATAACGTACTATATATATTTTAATATGTTAACTATTAAACTAAGCATTTACCGACAGGTTTTCAAATTTGAACTAGTACCTAGTATTAATTGTGGAGAAGTCTCAGTATGCACGTATTTCAAATTTTATTCCATGTTCTAGTCAAAGCTGCTTAAGGGAAAAGGGGAATTTAGAAAAAAAGATAAAATTGATGGTTACGTATTCGAAATAAATTTAAAATAAAGGATTCGGGACTCTTAAGCGGTTTTGTGTTTATTATATGTGTAGTACATCAATATTCTATGTGTGTGTTTACCTACTACAAATATGTTTACGGTGATTATTCATGTATTATGTACAATCGATACTTTTAGCTTATAATTAATTGTAGCGACATAATCAGACACAGATCCAAGGTTAATATTTTAGGACAGATTCCAAGGGTTTGTTGTGAAACAGGCTAAAAGTTACATTTTTGGCTGACTGTAAATGCAGGAATACGGTTCCGATTTATATATATGACAATCTAATGCGACCAACGAAAAAGTTTACACTTTTTATGAAAAAATACCATAGAACAGTTAATCGATCTTCATCGTTTCATAGTTGTTGCATATGTATGTCACGGTGTGGCAAAATTAAAAAATCTAATGTTTTAAGTTCTCATCAAGTTCCTGAGCTCTTTAGTAATCATCATAATCAACCTATTATTGGCCCAATTTTGGCCACGGGTTGCCTCTCATGATATGAGATATGTGGTCATAGTCCACAATATTAGCCAAATGCGCATTGGCAGATTTCATATGCCTTTGAGAACATGATGTAGAGCGCTTGGGCATGCACGTTTTCTCATGATTTTTTCTTATGCCGTTAAAGCAGGTGATGATTAATTTCGAAAAAGCACATACAAATTAAGAAATTGCACGCCGGGTTTCGAAGCCCGACCCACCAGAGCGGGAGGTCGAGATTCCAAACCGCTAAGCCTTCAATCACTATGTACGCTACGCTCAGTAGCATAAACTAGTGTGTTCGCTGAAAGTGAGCTACCAACGTCAGATTTCGATCTGACCTAAAATGTGCGGTTGGTGGTATGAACTACTCTATTGGTTTCCGGAGTTGACAAACATTTCAAACAAATGCGCTCGATAGTTTGAAGCTTGCGGCTACCCTCAGTTGGTATTATTTGTTAGGGTTCAGCGTTTAATGTCGTTGATGTCGACTGTAAATATCAGATTAAATTCCTTTGTAGGGGTTCGCGGCAATATCTATCACCAATAATGTAGAAACGACAGCTTAAGCTTTCATTGATGCATACCTACCGAACTATACTTGTACTACGTAAAAAATTGTAAGATTCTATGTAGGTTACATAATATATGGCCTTTAAATTAAAACATCCACTAGACATTATTTTAATATTTTAAAAAGTATATAAATTCAATCAATTATTCAATCAAGGGTGGAAATTCTTAACCCGACTGCTCTAAAAAATTAAAAGCCGCTTATGATTCCAAATTTAATTCCAAACATGCATTTACAGAAAAAACTGAAATAAACCTTATAACCTTGAAATAAATATACTTACTAATTTAACTACACTGAATGCTTTTAGACAATACAAAGAGCACTCTAAAAGTGCAAATTTAAAGTAATGGAATACAGTGACGTTGCGGCCGAAGTGTAATTTAGGCGACTGTTTCAGAACGTAAACAATGGAGATAAAATTAAAATACACCACTTGTGGTGTAAACGATAAAGAACGATTTATTACTACGTTGATGCATTTGTTGGTTATATCGTCAATCATGTCATCTGACGCGGTAAGAAAATCAGTGTAAAATATTGATAACTACTCGATATATTACGTTATGATTAACGATGCAAACAATTGATGCTTTTAAAATCGCCGTCCGTCGCTTGCACAATTTTATTATGGTAATACGCTCACATGTAATTTTTATAAAACTGTATACCGAAGCGTTAATTATTTGAATACATATCCTTCCGCCACTTAACCTGTACCATACGATCACAACAGGGGCCACATGCCAATCTGTTGTTCGGGGGGTCCATGGTTCGATTCCCAACGGAACAGAAATTTTAATAGCGAATTTAGATTTCTGTTTCACGTCTGGGTGTTTGTGAGTTTATGTATGTGTTCATGGCACCCACGACACGGGGAAGCATGGTAAGGGGCTACGAGTGTGAAAAGTTACACATATTCAAATGGATGGTGCAAGCATAAGGATAAATTTGCGTGTAGTGCTTTCATGCTGTACCTAAAATGTGAACCTTAGGAATCAACCTTATAAATTTGTTACAGCATGAAGTGATGTTGATTTATAAGGTTGAATTAAATTTCAGTTTGATATGTTACATGTGTTATCGCTATAAGTATCGAATGTGCTATAGACGGTAGTTTTAAGACATAAATGTATTCATTTATTGAAACATAATAAAGGATAAAAAAGCAAAAGTGTTTTATTTAAATGCAACCCTCTTTCCATTTAGATAGTAATACAATTAGTTTCATTTATATTAAATATACATGAACTATCCTAGTGTGGACAACGCAGGTCATAATAATTACAGTAAAGTAAACAAGAGTATTACGCAAGGTTTTCTAATTCTTTGAAGATTACTTTCAATGGATAGGTACTCAAAACATTTCGAGAAAGAAACACATTAATTTATTTATCTCAAAAACATGAATTACAGAGTTTTCCATAAAGTTCTGGAAGACATGTCAAGTCTTACAATCCCTACTTGGGCAGCGTGATGGACTATGCTCTGCAACCTGCTCGTTTCTATTTTGATGGTAGTACCTTATTCTAAAGACTGACCACTCACAGCACCATCGTCGTATAGCATCAGTACTCAGTATCAGCTACCGTGGATCGGGGTTCAAATCCCGGCACGCATCTTTAAATTTCTAAATAGTTATTTATAATTATTTCAAAATTATGTGCGTATTAGAATTTTATAGCTTAAACGGTGAAGGAAAACATCGTGAGGAAACCGTCACGCGTGAGAGTTCTCTAAAAACGTTGTCAAATGCGTGTGAAGTCTGCCAATCCGCACTTGGCCAGCGTGGTAGCACAAACACTCTCATCT
>DWKW01000044.1:0-24157 GCA_018250115.1 Doberes anticus | reverse complement strand
CAGATAGGACTTTTGTCCTAGTTGAGGTTTGATGTGGATGTCCATGGGCTGCAGTTAACCACTTAACATCAGGTGGCTTGCATGCGTTTGTTACTAATTTCATATAAAAAATGAATAAAAGGCAGTCGACTATAAATCATTAAGTAAATAAGTCTTAACCTTCATTATAAGTCTTTTGTAATTACTTAAAATGTCTTTTACGCTTCCTTCAAACAAATCTGCAGTATAACTATAGAATATACTCTAGTGTTTATTGCCAAGGAAACTTACAGAGCGCTTGTTAAATTAAGATCTTGAGATATAAAATGGAAGTCGTTTGTCTTACTTAGGTTTTAGTGTTAACCATTGCGCTTGTTTTATTGCGTTTTCCGTAATGAAACTGCATAAAAAATGGAAAACAGTTGTACAGTAGGCGGTACTTGAGATCTTAACTTAACAAAAATTTACCGTGCAATTATAAACAGTTGAACATTGAGAATCATTTGTTGGTTTGGTGACCGCTAGAGAAATCTCAAACGTTGAGGTGTTTTTTGATAGTAAAATTTTTTCATCTCTTGTATCCTACTTTTTTCTTACGCTTTCTTTTAGTGGAGAATGTTTATTGCATGGGTTGTGCCATTGAACTAACAACATGTAGAAGTAACAACTCGTTTATAAACTTGTTGCTTGACAGCGGATTTCCATGAGGTTCTTAACAAGGGTTGTTGAAAGCTCTTGTTGTATCACACGCACATTTCACCTTTTTATATATTAATCATTAAAGTGCATACACGTGCATTCTGGCTGCATACTTGATACATAAAGTGCATACTGGGGTTGCATAAATTGTGAAAAATTGAGTAAGCAACGTCGCGTGCGCACGAGAGTTGTATGGTTGGTCATTACATGTTGCCATGGTCATGACTACTGGTAGCAGTGTCATGACCGCTTTCGTGCTTTGGAAGGAACTTTAAGCATTGTGACCGCTATATACTAGTGGGTGAGTTGGTCTCTTTTCGTCGACTCACCTAAGTACTTTCAACACTCACAAGTCACGTGTTCGGTTCAAACCCATCCGGGTATTCAAAATTGGGATTGGGTATTAAAATGAGATGGTAGTAGTCTCATGTTGAAGGTTCGCCTATTGTGGCACCACCGCAACACTAATTTTACTCCGACCTCAGCTATGTTTCGATTTGTGTGGTGTAGTTAGGCAGTTTCTAATGGAGAAAGCGTTCCTTAGTCCTCATGCAAAGCGACGTAGAATCGACAACTTCAGATAGGATTTAATTCCTATTTGAGGTTGAAAGTTGATGTTCTGTATGCTCGTTTGCCTCTTTTGAAATAATAAAGTGATAATCATATGCTGATCTGGGGGAACCATGCCCAGTACGCCACTAGTAGGCTATAACCAGCCATTCAGTGTATAAAAATGGGTAAGACCCATTCCATTCCATCCGTATTTCTCTGAATGGGGTTTCTAGACCAGCGGCGCGGTATCCCGGATTACATATGTCACATTTTTTTATCTACGACATGTTGGTTCCTAACTCTATTTTACTTCATGCTACGTAACGGTGTATTTTGCGTGGGAAATATAAAAATGTACGGTAAAAAATGTATGCATGTTTTTGGATGATATTTCTATAGGCATTGTAACAAATACAGAGGAAAATAGTAAACGATGGGATGCATTTTTTTTCCCTTGATCGTTTGTATCTTATGTAATATGTAATTGATTATAGACTGTGCATTATGCAAATGCTCTGTTTGTTACACGGCAGGTTTGAATAATAATAATCCGACATACATATTACACTAAGATTCCCCGTGTCATGGGTACCATAACAAACATAAAAATAAGACTACAAACCCCGAGAACAAGGAAAAACGAAAAACAAAAATCTAAATTTGTCATTAAAATTCTGCTTCTCTAGACATCTTCTGACTGGTAGACCAGCATGTTAATCGCTATGTTTTACGGGTCATCAGATAAGTGGTATTTTATATTAATGGAATATGAGCATTAACAATTCGTATGACGCCGTGGTCAATGTGCGGTCTGCCGTTCGGATGGTCCTGGGTTCAATTCCCAGCGGGGCAGAAATTTGAATGATGAATTGATGAATTTAGATTTCTGTATCTGGCTGGGTGTTTGTGTACTTGTTTCTGTGTCTGCCCATGGCACCGCGACACAGGTTAAATCCTACTGTGGGGCTATGAGTGTGAGACGTTATATATATATTATATACATACCACCTGGTGTTAAGTGGTCACTACAGCCCTGTCCGTGGGCACTACACACTACACACAACATGAATAGAAGGTATAATTCTATGGCGTAACTAACAATTTTTTGCTTGGCTCAAAATCCTACATAACGTAAAATTACTAATATAATATAGTATATAATATATACAATGCACGCAGTAAATAATCCTGAAGAGTTATGTTAAATTTAATTTTGCAAAATGGTTTCACTTTTATACCAGTACAATTTCATTTAATAATATTTATTGGTAGCCAAAGGTTTTCATATACTGGTGGAAAAGGTTTATGTACATAGAAATGTATGTACGTATATTACAAGTGAATCCCATGGGTAGCGACCGTTGTTAATTCAGTACGTGATCTCCACTATTTAGCCACATGGATTTAATAAGCAATAAACAAACAACGCAAGACTGCAAGTCGAGTGAAGTGGTTTTTTTTTTTAAATTGTGTGACCTTTTTATATTAAGGGAATTGCAACCTATAGTCATCCACATCCAACGCCAAATAGATCCAAAGCCCTATCTGAGGTCATACATGAATACGTAGCACTCCATAGGACTAAGTTCGAACGCTATAACTCCAGTGTATTCTGCCTAACCTGCCCTTGAAATTGAAATATGTGACTGTAGTTTATTCTATAACCGAGCTTTCTTCCATATTCAATACTCAATCACGTCTAGACTTATTTTCACGAATGTATTTATATAAAGGATGAATCACTCGATGTTAACATATTTCGATTACGTTTTATCTCCGAATCACTTATCTAGTTTTTCATTTAATTTTTCGAGACATAAAAGAAAAAAAAGTTTACGGGCTTACTCGGAACCCCAAAAAATTTAAAATGTTTAAAATTTGTCTCTACTCATCTTTTTCAGATCGACGTTTAAATATTTATGTAAATATGTATATGTTACAAGTGTATCCCTAGGGTCGCTATGCCATATTTCGTTCACCGGTTATCTCGGGAGCACTTAACTCGCGGTTCCTTTCTCGACAAATATACTATAGTACGTGCTTATTAAATGTTACTGTTGGTTACTTTGTTGCTAATTATTTCACTGAAATTGCGAGTAAGCTATATAACCACCAAGAGTGTGGGAAGGTCTTCGTACAGTTCCTAAAATTATGACAATGTAGGAAGTAAGATATTTTTCATTGAGTACAATAAAAATTTATGATATTGTTAAAAAAATAGAAAGCAATGTACTAAAAACGCGTTTTAACGGCAATTATTTGCTTAAATGTACAATTTAATACATATTTTTCTTTGGTATTGTCCTATTATAGGAGTAAAGGGTTAACGTACTACTTAAATATAAATATATCTTTAGTGGCCAGCCAATTTATATATTAATTAGTAAAGCAAAACTTTCTACCCCTTTTAACGAAGGTTACGCGAACGGAGGAGTATAAAATTTAGTACAGTTAAAGTTTATATGGAGATGGAGTGCAGAAACCTAATATTTTAATATAACAATGCTTTACATATTCAATTAATAAAGCACAGAAAACATCCACATCTACAAACACTACCACAATCGCATAGAGTTGAGATTGTCGCCAATGAAATTAAAAATATCAGATTGACCGAGTGACAATTCGATTGGGAACTTTGTGCGATTTCCAATGTTCCCTTTAAAATAGTGGAGTGTATGTGAAGGTAAAATAAGAGTTTAAAAAATAATGGACTCAATATCTGAGATTGTATGTATATGCGTTGCTACTCCTGAAGACTAAGTTGAAACGCTTCCTTTCCAGTGTCTTCTGTTTGAAGACTGTATCAAATCGAAACACAGCAGTTCTTACACTGATGCTTTATGGCAGAAATAGGTGCTGCGGTGGTGCCGCTGCGGACGAGCTTTTGAAATAATGCTCTACCACCATCATATTGTTTGTTTTATTTTATATTTTTAATTTAATGAATTACTATCGTATTTCGATCACTAGTTTGTATTAAATCCACTTCTATATTATACGGTATAATATATTCTAAATATAACGTTAAATTTAGCAGTTTACTGCATTACATTTGCTACGAAACGAACCATACGAGATAGTTTATATCTGACTCGAGGATTATACCAGTTAGAACGTTTATGTAAACATCACAATATGAAATAGCAAATGAAAGAGATCTATTAGTATTTTTTAATCCATACTAATACTATAAATGTAAGTAACTCTGTCTGTCTGTTTGTTGCGCTTTCACTGTCAAAATGGTGTGCTGATTATGATGAAATTTTATATAGTGAAAGTTTGAAGCCGGGGTAAAACGCTACTTTTTTCATTATTCAACTCCTACGGGGATGGAGTAGGGGTTGTAATCAATAAACGTTTTGGCGCTGTCCGAGAACTTTATATATCGTATTTTTTCGCCTTAAATATACGAGGACGAGGTCGCGGGCATTATATTTAAAATAATTACGTCTAAAAAATTGTAAAGTCAGATCGCGCAAGTCGGAAAGGCAGATTTCACAAAATTTCTTGGTGTACTTTTGACAACTAAATTTTTTGTGAAACATTTTTTAGTCCAATTTCACCCAAAAATGGATAACAGTCGGTATCGTGTTGGCTTTCGATATATCTCATATACATATGTAGATGTTTGAAAAATGTGTATATTCGGAATCGGTCTGTGATAGTATCACTTTCTTTGAATTTCTGAATAGCGACTGTTCTGAATAGCTGTATATACTGAAATCTACCTAAAACCTACATACACAACACAATGTGAAAGGAATTCTTGATTAATTTCTAGACTAGAATAAAACAAGGTCTTAAATATTATATTTATCTAATGGTATAATGGCCAAAGCACACAATACCGAGATCTGTCTCAAAATATTTACTATGTTCACAAAACTATTTCTCTTTGTAACATTCTATGAACGGAGGAAAATTAATTATCTATACGTATAGTTTTTATGCGTAAATGCCAAGTGGAAATCTGGATAACAGCTCGCTATCTTCGAAATTTGCGTGACAACGGGTAATGGAAGGAATTATTTTTGATCTGCCACTTGATTTACTGTTGTTAATAATCATTGACAATCTATTAGGTACTGTCCCACTGCTGGGTACGGGTGGCATCAGATCTAAAAAGGGTTTCGCCCCTAGTCCACCACGCTTGACAAGTCTGGGTTATGGACTTCACGTTCAGATGATGGTGGCAGAGTCTTATGTCGAAGGGTCGCCTGCGCTGGCACCACCGTTGCACACACTTCTTCTGTAAAGCAGCAGTGTGAAAACTGCTATGTTTGGGTTCGAAGGGTTTAGTTAGGCAGAAGACAAGAGGCATTCCAACTTAGTCCTCTGGAGAAGCAATGCATCCACATATAACCTCAGATAGGACTTCCGTCCTAGTTGAGCCCTTAACATCAGGTGACCTGCATGCTCGTTTGCTATTCACTTTGAATAAAAAAATACATGCCTTTTAAGAATCTTTTGCACAACTTTTATGGTTTTTTCCTTTTTTTCGCTGGATATTAATTTTTTATGTAACAAAATCCCTAACGTGGCGTGACCTTTCGTATCAAATATTCCTCGTATTTAGAGTGTTCTTTTGGAAAATTTAATAAGGATTAACTGCGCTTAATAATACGAACAAAGAGAAAGTACACAAATTTTTATTTATTTTGAAGTGTGCAGACTTCGAGTTAATTTTTTTTAAGGATTTATAAAAGTGAATAATGATTAAACAATATACATATATTCTATGATTGTTTAATCACTGCTGTGTTTTGGTTTGAAAGGCGTGGTTAATTAAAATTACAAAGGACAACATTGCATTTCAACTTAGTCCTTAGGAGCAACGCATCCACGTACGACTTCAGATACGTCTTTTTTATTTGTTAGCAGAATAGCAAACGAACATGCAGGCCACCTGATGTTTAGCGGTCTCTGTTGCCCATGAACATTCACATCTGAGGTAGTATGTGAACGAGTTGCTACTCCTGAGGACTAAGTTGTAATGGCTCCTATCCAGTGTCTGCTGCCTAACCACAGCCTTTAAACTGAAACACAGCAGTTCTCACACAGCAGTATGAGCTGTGTATGAGATTTTATAGGTGCACCGATGGTACCGCCGAAGTCGAGCCTTCGACATAAGACTACCACCATCACTATCTCTTTAGTCCGGTACGATGAAAGTGACCACTTAACATTAGGTAGCCGGCATGCTCTTTCGCTATTTCGTGAATATGAACAAAAAATACCATGTCTGTTAAGTTCGTTAAATAGCTAAATAAATATGAATGTTTATTTGACCGTTGCCATCAAAAGCCGAATTGAAAGTCGACTGCGGTGTCTTTGTTTTGATATTTAATTAAGGTTCTCTATTAACCTCGGGCAGTTCCATCATTCGAGAGACGCTACGATGCGGAACAACGGGCGAAGCGAAGTGTGAGCTCTCGTAATTGGAATAAGACAAATGGCTTTTCGATGAATGCTGTTTTGATATTACTGCTGCAGAAATTCGAGTATTTGTTTGCTGAGATTCTGAATGTAGGAAGGAGCCTTGAAAAATAATAAAATTGTAAGGCTTTGTAAGTAATTATTTTTATTCTTTTTCATATATTTAGGGGGTAGTTATCAAGCACGCAGCCCGATGTTAATTCACACTCCGGTTTATGAACATCCAAAGCAAACCTGAAATAGGTTCGATGTCCAGACTGAGGTCGTACGTGGATGCCGCTGCTCTTGAGGACTTAGTTGGAATGCTTCTTGTCTGGTCTATTCTGCTTAACCAAAACCTTCGAACGGAAAAACACAACAGTCACAAAGTTGTAATTATTTTAGTTTTAGTTGTAACTATGTGGTTGTCGAAGTGTGAATTGTTAAAACACGCGTGGCTCTAATTACTAGAGCGTTTCTAGATTAGGGTTTTAATTTTTTTGATTTATATAACGCTATTTGAATGCTTAAGGAGTGTTGTAGTTATAAAATGTGTAATTTGACAATGAAGTTAAATTTTCTCGCTAACACACGCTATAACCCTACGGGCCAATAGACTTTATAACACAAGAGCAAAAGGTTAATTGTTAAATATGATACTTTTTATATGAACAACAGTGAGTGATGGCCTAGTTGAGAATCTGGGCTTTGCTTTTCGGTGGGTCGAGTTCCAAATATGGGCACGCGTCTCTTAATTTCGAATTTGATATTTATAGTATAGTTTCTAAAAATGTGCGTATTAGAAATTGATCATCACTCATTTCAACTGTAAAGGAAAAGATAGTGAGGAAACACCCATTCCTGAGAGTTCACCATAATGTTCTCAAAGGCGTTTGAACTCCGCCAATCAGCACTTGGCCAGCGTGGTGAACTATGTCCTAAACACTGTCATCTCTAAGAGGAGACTCGTGCCCAGCAGTTGGACAACAACAGGTTTATGTTAATGGAAACACCTTGTTAAACATTAGCTTAATGTGTGTTAGTGCTTAGTGTGTGTGTTATAAGATTTTTAAAAAAATTGTTATACTGTAAAAATGATTGAATATCAAGTAAACGACATGGCGATTTAAATATAAAAAAACCTTCTTAATTAATTTATATTATACATATTAATTTAAAGCCATTGTCATATACACAAACGGGTGAATAATTTTTTTAAATAAATATGATGATGTACATCACATTTAGTATGTATTTTAAACAAGAAATTTCTAATGTTGATTTGAAAATTAATAATACCAAATTGCATAAAAGTTAGGTTCCTACATAGGTTTTACATAGGTAGATTATATTTAGTAGGTATTATTATTTGTAGGTATTCGGTACGAATCGCTATAAAATGGGGTGATCTCAATCTCTGTGAAGTTTCAGATTTCCCAGCATGCTGGAAATAGCTTCTCATATCTGACAAAAGATCCGTTTTCAATGGTGAAATAATTGACGATGATGGAGCACAGAAATATTTAGGAATATTTGTCACGTACGTTAATCCATCCATTAAACTAAGGGCCACGGAGCTACGTAAGCGCAAAATGTTAGTCATTCCTACCTGACAATTACGAAATAGTTTGGGACAAGTCAGTACCTCGTTCCTCGTGCAAATCTTATAGCTCTTGAATTTTGTTCACATACCTCCTTATAGGACCGTAAAACAGAAATCTTATGTAGCATGTCACTATGACTCGACTAGCTTTACAAAGCAACATTGTGTAAATATTCTTATTTCCGCGAGAAACGTAATCGGACTAAAAGCTGAGCTAGTGGTACATCGCCAGCTCGTTCTCACTGTTTGTATGTTAATTACACGTGTTATCTTTGAAATGACTGGAAAAAGGGTAATGTAATGTTGCATGTTAATATGCAAAGCGCTTTCTCTGATGTGGAAGTAGGAACTATAGTAGTGGTAGTCTTATGACGTAGACTCGCCTGGCGCTGCGCTACTGTTGTGCCTATTTCTGCCGTAACGCAGCAGTGTCTGTGCTGGTGTGTTTTGAATTAATGTGTGTTGGATTAATGTCTGCATAACAAGGTAGAATAATCTGGATTGGAGACATTTCAACTTAGTCCTCGGGAGTAGAAACGTATCCATGATATGACTCAACAACTTCAGACATGGCTTTGGTAGAGCCAAAGGTTTAAAGTTGGTTGTGAATATCCACGGGCCGCGATGAGAACTTAGCATCACAATAAAAATACATCATGTGTTTGAAGAGACTTTTTAAGTTAAAATTTAACAAACAATGCCACTTAATGTTTGTGAGTAAAGTTGTTAAAACCAGAAAGAAACAGTTAAATTACGACTGTGTTAGGTACATCTATACATCTAGGTCTCTGATATTATTTCTGCCACGTAACAATTAAGGACAGGATATAATAGTTCAGGACAACGGGCATCAAAATAAATTTATCCTAACTGCAAATCCTAACTAATCTAACGACGAACCGAATGGCGCAGTGGACAACATGCCACGCCATTCAGAGGGTTCCGTATTCGATTCGGTTCTTAGCGGAGTAGAATAGAATGATGAATAAGGATTTTGATTCTGGTCTTCATAAGGGTGCATGTTACTATACGCGTCCATTCCGCCCATGACACAGATAATCATTGTGGGGCAACGAGTATGATGCATGTTATTTTTGTGTATGTATTATATTAATCTAGCTGCAGTATAATAAGATATCAGAGTGTTAAAATAGACTACATGTTTTATATTAATGGAACAGCAAACGAGCATGTAGGCTACCTGATGTTAAGTGGTCACTGCAGCCCTTGGACATCTACAGAAAACCTCAACTAGGACGGAAGTCTTACCTAAGGTCGATGTAGATGCGTTGCTACTGCTGAAGACTAAGTTAGGATGCCTCCTGTCCAGTGTCTTCTGCGTAACTACACCCTTCAAACCGAAAAACAGTATATCTTACACTGCTGCTTTATGACAGAAATATATGCTGCGGCGGTGGCGTCGCGAACGATTCTTCGTCATAAGACTCTACCACCAACAAAAGTCAAGCAATCCTATATAAATTATCTTGGTGTGATAATTGCTTCGCTTATAAATTATACGCAACATGCCAAGGCTGTCAAAGCCGCCATCTCAATTACTGTTAATAAACCAGACGCGACGTCTAAGCTAATCAATTTAAATATTAATTCGCCTTGTTATTCTAAGGCTTTATCTCATTTTATACCCAATATCCGGGATCTATTATCGTTTTATTATTCACGATATTTCTCCCGAGGCTTTCCTGGAACCCTATGAGACTGTTCTTCTTGCCTTTTTTCATTACTTGGCGTCTGTCATCGCCGTTCTTAGGCGACAAGACATTCTCTTCTGGATTCAGCTGAGCCCGCTATGAAAATAGCCTCTAAAAAAACTACGTCTCTTGCTCTTGACCAGAAGCCTTGACGTTTTTATTGGTTTTTTTGGTGGGGAGACGGAAGCGTTTCACCAGACTGATGTGTATAATATAAATTGGTAATAAGATATTCTATTTAAAAAAATCATAAAAAAAATCAATTAGTTTTGGATTGCTTTCCTTTATTTGCACCATGATGCACCTTGCACCTATTTCTGCCGTAAAGCAGCAGTTCGAGAACTGCTGTGTTTCGGTTTGAAGGGTCCACGTGGTTAGGCAGAAGACACCGTCAAGAGGCATTCCAACTTTTTCCTCATGAGTAGCAACGCATCCACATACGACCTCAGATAGGACTTTCGTCCTAGTCAAGGTTAGATGTGGATGTCCATGGGCTGCAGTGAACACTTAATATCAGGTGGTGCAGACCACGCATGCAGATGCTTGTTTGCTATTCTACGAACAGAAAAAAAAGAGTTCTCCACTATGTTGCTCAAAGGCATATGTGGACTATACTATACCAATCCAGACCTGGACAGCGTGGTAGACCCTCTCTTGTCTATAACGAGATCCGTGCCCAGCTGTGGGACAATAACGGGTAGATTATGATGATGGTGAGGCTGTCACTGCTTCACACAACACATTACTACTCTACTTCGCGTCACGTTACGAGTTTGTTACTGTTGTAGTTAGAGCCTCTAGGAGACTGTGACTATTTATGTTATAGGAATTTAAACTAACTAATATAAACTTACATGCAGGCGACATGATGTTATTAATCACTGCAGCCTGTATACCCCCTTAAACCTCAAAGAGAACCAAAGTCATGTATGAGGTTGTAAAAGGAGGAGTTGCTACTAATGAAGTCTAAGTTTGAATGCGTTCTGTCCAGTGTAATCATACGAGTACCTTACTATCGTAGGTCCTGTATCAAACTACTATAAAATACAGACTGTTCAGTAGATATCAAAAAATAAGTAAAGAAATCGTTAACCTTAATTTGTTCAAGGACTTATATTTAATAACTAGGTTAAAAAGGCGTACTTTTAAACATTTAATGTAATTTCTTCGTGGAGCGTTTAACTATAGCTTTCATCTAAATCGTACTCAAATAAATACCAATCTGATTATGCTGAAACTTAGACCTACTTAGCCTAAATTACAGTAACAATGTACAGATTAATAAATTACCTAGCTTTTGATAGAGTAGAATAAAATTACTTTATTGTAACGTATTTATGGAATTGTTTAAAGTTTTGCAATTTAAGTATAAACTAATTATAAAAAATATATTGTAACATTTCACTGAAAGATAGATGAGTCATAAAAAAACAGAACTTAATAATAATGAGTAAAAAATACTTCAATTAAAATAATTATACCGGCTTCACTCGCCATATTTACTGGAGTTTTATGAAGCGTAGTAAGTATGAATAGATTAATTGTACTGTATCCTAATTTCTATATAAGCCAATCTATTGAATATTTTATAAAAATCGACAAACGTTTGACAAATATAATAATATAAGTCCAAAGAAAGGAAACGGTAAAGTAAACCAATCTTTGAAATAAAACTTTATTAATAGGGCTTTACGGTTAAGTAAGTTTTGAGCTACTTTTTAAATTCATAATTCTTTTCAGCTAGATTTTTACGTTTCAGTTCCGAAAACGTTTTCACGATATTGCTGTCGCAGCAATTTATGATAGAACAATCATCATAGTATAGTCGCGTTGCACGAAGAATTCTGTCCATCACTACTGTTTTGTTTCCACCGCGAGTGGTGCCCGAGTAACAGAAAGACGTGCCGTATAAAATTACACTATCCATGAACAAATAAAACCTGCATAGTTATGGGAGGAGAGATTGAACAATTTTATTTTGGACCGTTTTAAACCAAGGTGCAAAATATGCCTGTGTATGCTCAAGTCTGCATATGAAGTAGATCGCTAGTTTCCATGCAAATCATGCAGGAGCCACCGACATGAACTGTAAGTTTCATGGGTTTTGTGTGACGGCAACCTGTATTGTGCCCTTTTAGATCTTATTAATGCGATCTAAAAATGCACTTTATTTTAATAACTTAACTATTTGACGTAACCTGGTAAAAATGTAGCAATTCAGGATGAAGAGTGCTTATATATTTTAATAGATGATTCTTTAATATAACTGAGTCTAAAAGGAGCACCACTTGGTAGTAATAAGACTATACCTTATAACCGTATACCGTAGGACTTTCATCGCATATTAAACAAATAAATAAAATTGAATTGCCTCTCTGTGATTTTGAAAGACCTACTTATTTTAGTAGCAGTTTAATTGTTGCGTAAATAAAAACCCATATTAGGTACCGAAACTGATAATAGATTTTTTTTTGACTAAGTTATTTCGGCCTAATCTTGGAAATCGCTCATCTGATTTTAATGGGACTTCCAACAAAAGAATAGATTTTGTCCCAGTAATAACCTGGGCCAGGTAACAAAAGGCTACACGTAACAAAATATAAAAACGTGGAGAATAGTGTATCAAACAGTTAATAGAGTATCAAATTAGGAGTAAGACAGTTTGTAGGGATTAACATTAAATTTTTAATCGATTAACATGAAACTTGGCATTCAGATTTCGTAACACAAAAAATGTAGTACATTATCTACTTACATAATTTGTAATTCGTTTGATCGAGTTATTTAAAATTCGGTGTGCATGCCACATAAATAATACATACATACATACATAACGAAATACATTTTTCCTCATTTATGTTTCTTCGATTTGATTTGATGGTGGTAGAGTCTTATGTCAAAGGCTCGCCTGTGACGGCACCACCGCATCACCTATATCTGTCGTAAAGCAGCAGTGTGAGAACTGCTGTGTTTCGGTTTGAAGGGTGTAGTTGGGCAGACGACACTGGATGGGAGTATTTCAACGTAGTCCTCAGGAGTAGAAACGCATCCACACACAACCTCAGATATGGATGTCCATGGGCTGCAGAGACCACTTAACATCAGGTGCATGCCCGTTTGCTATGCTGTTAACATTAAAAAAAAGATTATAGTCAAAATTTCTACAAAATTTATAATTGTGTACATAATCTAAAATACTTTTCATACAAGTAGATAAAGGAGTAGCCATGCGACACATTAATTTTTAGGTCTGATAATATGTTCAGCGAGTTAAGTTACAGACAAGGGATAGGTGTTATATTTGAGTAGTTTTATCAAGTTTGCTATGGTTCTTGCTTCTATGTCTACTTCATTTTTTTCTGAGTTTCCATTTGCTGAAGACTTAGAACACACATTTCTAGACATTCCCAGGACTTATCAGTGGGTAAAAAGATTTTACCAATTTGTTGAGGGAGGGCTAAGGACTGGTAGGCCCATATTTAGGTTAGTAGTTCATTTTTTTAGTATTAAAGAATTTCTATATGTAACATAGTTTAATAAAACAAAGACAGAACAGCTTTGATGAGAATAAAAGGCATCATTGTCCTTATAGGTCAGGTTACTGAATGGTTGTAATAAAGTCAACGAACTGAACGAACTCGTTCTTAGCCATTGAATCCATTTTATTATTATCATAGGACACCAAAATAGAGGATTAATATTTTGAAGAAATCGGTACCTATGCGATAATGTCTCCTTTTATACGTTCGTGTATTATGATGATCTTTAATGTATTAATAAATAATTAACTTGCAATACTTCCGCCAATGTTCCTGTCCGCATAAGATTGACAGGGTCTAATAATAAAACAAAACCATTTCAATATACCTTCCGAGTATATCCAGAGGAGTAAAGTTGTATCTTAAGTTCTACTCGACTGAATTTTTCGAACTTATGGCAGAATTCAAGTCCAATTATATGCCTACTCTACTACCCGCGATGTTGCCTAGCGCACATCAGTAAGAAATCAAATAAACTCTTTTAATTAACCTCTCGATTATATTGCACAGGCGAACAGAGAAGTCAAAACATATCTCTGTATCCACTGTACCAATCTCGTTCATCCATATAATAGTATTTAAGTCAATTTTCATCAATTTAAGTCTAAGCATTAAAACTGTGAAAGTCCTGTTAAAATCTATTCAGCAGTTTAAGTGTGATTGGTGAACAAAAACACAGACAAAATAAAAAAAGATTTTTTTTCTCTTATCTTTCCTCCACCTGAAACAGAAATCTACAAATGTTCAGTATCAGTTAGATGTTTAAAAATCTTCAATATATTTTTTTACGTTCTCTCCACTACTACCAGAAACTTCTAAATGTTCCATACAAGTTTTACAACAAAAAAAATATCCTATTTACGTATGTTATATTTTTGTAATAGTATTAATGTACATATGTACACTTTGATCCTAAAGCTGTTAACACGCTCGTACTGTTTATTTCGGCGCATCCTCTAGTCCCGTGCCCCGTCATTTCCGAAACCGGCCTGCAATATGAGATACTTCGTGAACTTAAATCGCGACAATTTCCATTTATATGACCGTCATAAGCCGTGTCTTGCGGCTTTGTCTGGTTGACGTTATTATACTGTAGTGATAGTTGTACTGTGAAATAGCTCGCGAAAGTGGCTTAACTTTCGTGAAATGCATACTGTACTGCGCTGTTGATTATGTTTTTAATTTTTATGTTCAGTATCTTTGCTGTTTACGTGTCATTTACAATTATCTTGACTTCGATAGATTGACTTTATTAGCGTTTGAATTGTTTAATATCTATGAGTAATAAAATAAATGTTTCTTTGTTTGTACTCAATGCGTTCCTAAATCATTAGTCTGATTGCGACGAAACTTTGGTGAGTTATTGCTTGCACGCCTCGGAAGATTTCTAAATTAGTACACCAATTTAACAAATGGTTGAGCTCAAGTCGTTTCAACAAATTAATGTATTTCATATTGTTTAGCGTCAGTCCGTGACTTTTCAATAAATGGGTGTGTATGTAAGACCACGAGAAAGAAGTTGCAGACAACAGCTAGTTTCAGTACAAATCTTGTTCTAAAAATGTAGGATTGTTTCACAGCCTTCAAGAAAATATGTGTACCTACTGAAGATACTTGTTATAAATGAGTACTGAAGTCGCAGTGTAGCCTTATCGAGCGTCTAAACGATTTGGTTTGGTTTACTTTTACATAAACCATTCACAATTCAACCATAATCTTCACAAAACGCAGTAATTATACTTTATCTCGTATGAGTTTCTAGATGTTTGTAATATAAACCTTGATCTCACACGAGAAAAACTAGAACCAAAAGTCACCGTAGATTTGCATAGTTATCGCATGTATGAAAATAAAGAGACAGATTTGTTTATCTACTCTTTCACCGTTCTCGACGAAATGTTTCTCTTTGGAATAAATTTACAAGATTTTAAAATTGCTTTTTGGCGTACTACTTATTATCATCCGTATTTTCTGATTCGAAATCAAGCCCAATCAAGTTAATTATTTGACTAAATAAATAATAAACGTATTCATGTCAAATTTTAGATGTACGTTAATGAAGTCATGAAGTCGATGACGTATTTAAATCAACACAATCAAGTTGAGCATCCTCGGGAATGGCTTTGCATTATTTATAGAGATTTCGGACTTGTGATGAAACTGAAATGACGTCTGACCGCAGAGGTTTATTGCCCTACAGTTTTAAACAGACTGCAGTGGTTTGCTACCTAACAATAAAATTACATTTTGAAAGAAAAAGTTATTTTGATTGTAAGTAGATTTTATCTTGTTAGAAGGTGATGGTGGTCCACCACCTTATGGTTTTATGTCGTATGCTCGCCTACGGTGGCACCACCGCTACGCCTATTTCTGCCTTAAAGCAGCTCAGTTCAGTTTGAAGGATGTTGTTAGGCAGAAGGCACTGGAATGGAGTAGCAACGTATCCACATACAACTTTAGATAAGTCTTCCTTCCTAGTTGAGGTTTAATGTGGACGTCCATAGGCTGCAGTGACCACTTAACATCAGATGGCCTGCATGCTTATTAGCTCGGCTGTTAATATAAAAAAGGTATACACTTACGTTCATAATTATTTTCACTTAATCCTTTTTTTCCTTAATCTATGATACAGATACATATGAGTTTATTTACTAAAGGTTCACACGAAAGAATTACGGCATAAAACAAAGTTTTTAAGCTGGAGTTTTTTTTTCTCACTGTATAGCTGTGTTTAAAGCTTCTTGTCACTAGCTCGGTTTAAAGTTTTACGACAGAAAACGTTGCAGCAGTAGTCTTGCCACAGACGAGCCTTAGACATAAGGCGTAAAGCCTTATAATCACACGAGGCTCTGCTATAAACAAATTACCTCTAACTTTGCTGAATTATAAACAAAATTTTGTAATTCTATGTTTTAGGGAAGGTGGCTATGCTTTAAGTACTTTCAGCCAATGAGTCATCGACCGATGAAGTACTTTCTACGATAGTCTACTATCGTTCTACTAATACCTACTGCTACGTACTACTACTATCTTTCTAGTACGTCAAGCATTGTAGAAAACAAAATATACTATCGCTGATGTAGCCTTCTCCGTTCGTCCGTATTGAGGCGTTATTTGTAACGTTATTTAATTAAAGTGTTATAATACGTTTATCTACGTTACGACGTTTCTAAGTGTGGTGACATATATATTTTATTGTGATTACGTACAGGATACGATCAACTGACATTCGCGGGAATGTCTGCATTATTTACCAATCTCGGACTCGTGCAATGAAAGTGGAATGTGTAGCCGCGTTGGTTTGTTCTCCACCAACTCGGATTTGACGAAGTTAATAAGTCAGCTCATGTTAACTGGCCCTGAATTTTGCTTTCACATTTTATTATGTTACACTTTATACTTTGGTTCGGTTCGGTTCACACGTATATTGTTTTCAAGTTTTTGACTGTTATAGAACAGGTGTTAACCTTCGTTAATTTTTCTGACTTCTATGTATACGTCCATATATTTCGTTGTATATCACCTAATCAAGAATTACAACGTAGTCAAGAAGTTAAGTTCAAGAGCGGTAAGTCCTGTGTTGAAGGCAAAGCTACACCTTCCGCCGCAAAGCAGCAGTGTGATCGCTCCTGTTTTTTGGTTTATAGAGTATGGTTCGGCAGAGTTTACTGGATATGACGCATTCCAACTTAGTATTCAAGAGGCCTGACTTGTCCACTAACAACCTCAGATAGGTCATATTTGAGTTTGGATGTGGATGTCCTATGAGCTATAGTGATCACTTATAAAAAAAAAAAGTCATATTAACGTTATCAAAGATAGATACATGGTACAGCTTACATTTATCTGACCTGAAGTTGCAGGCATGACGACATACTTCTAATGAGCCATTTGGTCACTGAATGATTGTTAGTATTCTAATTAACATTAGCATAATAAATATCCGACTATGTTTCAACTGAAAACTCTCTAGTGTTTGAGAACCGAAGATAAATTTTTAACTGTCTTGTCTCATTTACATCGAGAATTGCTCTCGTCCTCTGACCGTGGCGAGGAAATCCCAGGAGTAGAAATTTGCATGTTATGCCAATTACTTTTTACAAGTTCACTAATTTTGCCAGTAAAGATAAATTACTGTGACGTCTCTGGACGTTTTGAGCTTGTTTGGATTAAAAACTCAAATCTTTATTTTAATTCCTGTAACACCGTGCTGTTACTCGACTCAACATCGATGAGAATATAAAAGCTTAGAAAGTGAGAGGCGAAAATACTGCGTAAAGTATAAATTTACTTTAAAATATACCTTTACTATTTAGTAAGGATTATAATAAAAATGTTGAAAAACAAAATTTATTCTTTTGTCAAGGTCTCAATACGCCATCTTGATAATCAACGGGTTTGGCAAATACTGAATTTAGATATCCAATCATGGTGTGATTATTTGTATTCTTTTTATGTTAATAGAATAGCAAACGAGCACGCAGGTCACCTGATGTTAAGTGTTCACTGCAGCTCATGGACAGCCACATAAAACCTCAACTGCCTGTCGGACGAAAGTCCTATCTGAGGTCGTATGTGGATGCGTGGCTACTCATCAGGACTAAGTTGGAATGCCCCTTGTCCGGTCTCTTCTGTCTAACCACACCATTCAAACCGAAACACAGCAGTTCTCACACTGCTGCTTTATCGTGGTGCCGTTGTAAGCGAGCCTTCGACATAAGACTCTACACCATCAAAGTGTGGTTACTTAACACTGAACATGGCACCACAGGGAATACTAATGTCTATGAATATGGAGCATTCTTATCATAATTACTTACATAATATTTTCTCTCAAGTTTATTAGCTTTTTAAATAATGTTGCTAAATTTTTATGGTTACCCCAACTTTTTCTATTAAATTCTGTAACAAAAATTATCATACCGTTCTTATTATTTGAGAATCAGCAAGTCTTTATTTTAGGTATTACTTTATGCGTAGCGTTATATCTGCCTTTTTCGTAGTTAGAAATTATGAGTCGGTTGTTTATTCTCTTGAAATGCATCATATTCTTCTGTAGCACACTTGGTGTGAATGTCACGTAGATTAGAATCCGAGTTCATGGCTCTACGAATGTTTGCATTTCTTTGCAAATGACGTGACCTATTTCCGTGACAGTACCGGAGTAAAGACTTCTAGAGAAAGAAAAAACTCTTAGTTCAAGCTCTTTGAATAAAAATTATTAAAACAGTTCTTTTTTGTATTATTATTATTTATGAAAATTTGATGGTATCCGCTTAGTGTAATGTGGACTCTTACTTATACCTATTACCCTACTAATATTATAAATGTGAAAGTAAGTTTGTTTGTTACGCTTTCACGCCAATACTACTCAACCGATTATCATGAAACTTTGTACCCATATTCTTACACGTATTGAAAAGGACATAGGACAGTTTTTGTTCTAAAAAAAAATACGTTTTTAAAAAAACATATATTATTTTACACATTAAACATATATTACATTACACATATGTTGTTTGCCAAAAAAAATTAAAATCTAGCAACATCAAAGCCTTCAAATTAATATCTTTTACTAATATTATAAATGTGAATGTAAGTTTGTTTGTTATGCTTTCACGCCAAAACTACTCAATAGATTATCGTAAATTTCATGCGTAAGGATTGGTCTGTATTTAACAATAATAGAAATAATACTCTGCATTTTATCGTATTAAATTGTTAGAATTCAAAATTACTTATTTTTGTTGTTCAACGCGAGCGAAGCCGCGAGTAAAAGCTAGTTACTAATATTACGGTTCCAACATTGGAATTATCTTCGCTTAGAATCTGGTGTTATTACTCTCCTGTATACAATGATTACCATGCATGCCTCATAGATTTAATTGATGAACATGCAAAACAAATCCAGCTGGATCTGCAATTCAAAGAGTTCTGGGTTCGACTCCAGGTAGAACAGAAATTTGAATAATAAATTTAGATTCTGTTTTTGGTCTGGGTATATATGTTCTTCTATTTATATATCCGTGATACCTATGGCACAGAGTATTCTATTGTAAAGTTGTGACTGTGAAGCGTTATTACTTAAAAAAAACCCAATTTCAAGAAAATAAAATCATACAATGCTTATTCTGCAAATAACTGGAATAAAAATATTGAACAAATCATTCATACAAAAATTTATTTCAACAACAAAAGCGAAAGTGTTCTAATTTCGAGAGTTCCAATAATGTAGTACTTGCGCGGACGACGACCTTTGGCAATTCCTTGTAATTAAGGCCACTCTTATCTCCCTCTGATAAGCGGTGATCAGAGCCACCGCTCATTAAAAGTTAGGGAACAGTACAGAATAATCAGTTTACGACTGTCTGAGGGTATAGGTTAGGAAGGTGGTGAAATTCTTTTTTCAAGGAGGAAGGAATATTTAGGAGAAATAAACGGCTAAGATATCATCCTAAGATCTTTCTGAGGACATTTCTCAGCTGCCAATAACTTGTGCACGGACTGTTGTGGGCAAACGACAGAGAGAAGTAATGATGGTTCATTGCACTTCGTGCTCCGTCACTGCACTGTTGTCTTATATAACTTAGTGACGTGTCAATATATCCCGATACTGTAAGTTTTATATTTTTTATTATTTCCATATGCATGTTTCATGTGTGTATTTAAGGTTCACGTGACCTTAATACGTATCCTATCCTACTCCTGTTCCACCATTTCATTATTTACACGTAAATCCAGCTGAAGTCAACGAACCCTAAAAAACACACTTTGTTATCCCACAAAACCGCAAAACACTGTGAAAATAATATGGACCTTTAAGTTTCCGACAAAAACAAAAGTTTGATGTCTGAGTAATGTTTCGTAATTATTCATGTGTTAATTATGTTTAATATTGTGCTCATTAAAAGCAACCAGGAAATGTTCATTCAATAAGTTTTTAGGTTTTTGATTAAGTAAAATAAACATAGACATTATTACTTTATGCTTATAAACCAACGTACCTACTACGAGAAATACAATGATGAAAAATATGTATATATCGTTCTTTACTTGTAGTAGGATTATTACCAAATAAAAGAAATAGATAAGAAATAAATAAATACAAAGAAATTATACAATATTCTTAGGATTTCCTCACAATGTAAAATGTTGAGGTCGAGTGAAGACTTATTATGTATTTTGTCAATTTTGTAAATTATAGCTACATTCTTCGATAATTGCGCAACTGTATAGTGTCAATTTGATATTCAAATTGAGGATAAGTCCTCATTTTCAACAGCATGTTTTACGTCATCTACCGAATGTTTTCTTTTTTCATCTGTCGCGCGTATAACTACACCACTTCGAACTTTGATCTAACTACGGTGCACCTGGGGTGCACCAGCCAAATAATAATTTGTTTCGTTTCAATGTATCGTAATCGTTTCATTTTTCTATCTGGCGGCATTTAAAATGTATAATCAATGGCAGAAAGATATTGTTTTCGTAACCTGACATTTTAAAAACAAAAACAGAAAAACCTTGAATACTCGTCCTTAGCAAATTACCTTGGTAGCCATTAAACAAAAGTAAAAAAAATACTGCTTTCTACATTTATACGTATATAATTTTTCGAATCAGATACAATTTACGAACGACGGATGTGTTTGTCAAAGCACCAACCCGGATAAAGTCCGCCCTAAGCGATTGCCTCCAACGCTCTTAAGAATACGCGAAGCTGAGTTTATCTCCAAAGGGTCTAGAGCTCTGCATGCTCGGTTGCTTCACCTTTACAATAAAAATGTTCAGCTTCATTGATCCGTATAATTCATATAAAGTGACACGGAAAAATATTTTCGTTACAAATTAAAGATAGCAATTTTAATTGGATTTATAATTGGAAGGAAGAGAAGGTACAGTATAAATTGAAATTGATATTGAATGTATCAATTTACAACACGCATAAATTCATAATTTCAATATGCATAATTTAATTGTAGCTTGTCGGCTTTTTTTATGTTAATAGAACTTTTTTATGTTAATAGAGGAGCAAACGAGCATGCAGCCCACCTGATGTTAAGTGTTAACTGCAGCCCATGGACAACCACATCAAACCTCAACTGGGACGAAAGTCCTACTACATACGAAGGTCGTATGTGCTACTCATGAGGACTAAGTTGGAATACCTCTTGTCCAGTGTCTTCTGTCTTACCACACCCTTCAAATATAATTTCTCACATTGCTGCTTTACGGCAGAAATAGAGGCAGCGGTGGTGCCGTCGCAGGCGAGCCTTCGACATTAAACTCTACAACCATCAATATGAATTAATTAAACATAAACAAATTTTGAGAATTTTTTACTCGTAGACATTAAGTTTTACAAAACGTTTGGGAACTGATTTGATACATTATACAAGTTAGTACTGGTTTGATCAATTTATAAGACCTAGAATTTTACCTTAACAGTACATAATTAACAAAAAATATTATATGCATGTAAATTTATTTGTGTTCCCCACAACCGCATATTATTTAAATATTTAGAAATTTAGAATTTTTTCCTACCTAGTAATTTTTGGTCTAAGAATTTATACGGAATTCTTCGTTCCTTCCTTAGTGAAACTTATACATTGTTAGCATTTTTCTAGGTTGTAAAGAGAACGCTATTGAAAAATAACTTGGAATTCTTGCATCTAACGATTAGTATTTACGCCACGTTTTCGCGTCAATGAAGCCTAGAAGTTTTCTTCCAGTTATTTAATTTAAGCGGCACTGTCTAGTTTTCAGAACACGACTCTGTTAACTGCCAACGGTTTTACATAACATTCTTTTGTTTTTTCTTTACTTGCAACGGCTATTTTTATTTTATCTTGAGTTTTTCTCTCTCAAGACTAGTTCGGTGCCGCTAAGTTGAGGGGCATAAATATGTACAAGATGAGTAGTATCATTAGTAATGTTTGTATCAAAAGTTTTTACCATTAAAAAAAATCTAAGCTTATTTATGCAGACTTACTGTAAATATCACAAAGAACCAAATTTCAAAATGTGAGAGTCACTAATTAAGTAACATGATATTCTATTAATTGGAATGAACGATGTGTATGGTTTGTTGACAGCGCATTGGCGAACATTTGGCGACTATGAATACTTAACGTAACGTTATGTAAACTGTTCGACGTTAATGTATTAACGTATTAAGTAATGTATTAACATATAAAGCCTCACAGTAGAATAATCATTCGTTGTGGACGCCATGAATACACTAAGAACACAAAAACAGAGACCAGTAGCAGACATCTAAATTAATCAATTAGATTACTGTCTCCTCGGAAACAAACCTAGATCGCTTTTAACGATAGACCGTCATGACACCACCCGTAGCCTTAGTTCTGAGTCTATTGGTTTCTTATTGTCTTCCTCGGGTCAGCTTCTGGATATTCGACAAGTTTTCGTAGTAATTGTCCTTATTCGAAAACGTTCCTCTCCTAACCTTCTGTCAGTGATAAAGATGACGCGACAAAAGAAACTAACATAGTAACATTGAAACGCTAATATTGATGTTTAATGTACCAAAGCATTAAGCAACTATTTAGTTACAACTTGCTCTGGAATATCGCGGTAACAAGTTGCAAAGAGCACGACATGACATTAAGTACTTATGCGCTTCTTACTGAGTTTTCTTGATGAAGGAAAGACTTGACACTTTTATGAAAGTTCACAAACTTTCTTTTTTCTGGTAGTAGGAACTTGCCACTCGCATATTTGAGTTGCGTTTTACTTTTACTGAATTCGATGTTACATATGAGGCATTATAATTATGAAATTTTTATTGCAAACTTTTATTTAACTTCCCATTTTAGTTTGTATGTTTGTTTAGATTTAATCTTAGAACCACTTTGTATTGACTTATGTAGTTAAAATTTTATACATACTTCTGATGGTTCTGATAATATCGCGAAGGTGCATCTCAACGGTTATGGCGCGGATAGAAAAAATTGTATGCGTTTCCAATATCTATAGCTTAACATGATTTCCGTCATGACCCGTTGTTACAGCCAGAATACTCAGCCTTCGGGGGAATTTCACAACATTTAATAGTAACGCACCTTAAATATTACTTCAGAACTATTTGAGGTTGGATGTGTGGATGTCTATGAGCTGTTATGACCACTTAACATCACATGTCCTGCGTGCTCGTTTGCCTCTCCATCATGGTAATTTAAAAAAATTATAAAAATCTACTGCAATTAATAACTTGTAATCTTCTTATCTCGAGATTTGTTTTGTATATGAGTCCATACATTCATAATAGATGAAATTAAATATTATAGTTTATCGAATAAATACACTTAAAATAATGAATGAGGTTAAATTTAAAAATCAACATGACTACGTATAAAAGTTATCTCTCAGTACTGATAAATATAAATATTGATAGATATATATACTTGTATAGGATCCCTGTGTCGTGCTATGGACAGACATACACAAAATCAAGCACTCAAACACCCAGGTACAGAAATCTAAATTCATCATTCAAATTTCTGCTCCGCGTGGAATCGAACCCAGGACCCTCTGACTGGCAGATCGGATGTTAACTACGGCGCCATACGAGTTGTCGAAAGTACATAAATCTGTATACAGAAATACACCGTTTAGCAAAGACGCGCTCA